>JAAALK010000282.1:728245-867805 GCA_019279435.1 Zizania palustris
AGTTATTAAGCTTCCTTGACGCGTATTTCTGGTTATCATCAAATATGGTTGAAGCGCGAAGATGAAATCAAGACAAGCTTTGTAACTCCTTCGGGAGTCTTCTGCTATGTAAGAATGCCCTTCGGCCTAAGAAATGTCGGGGCTACTTTTTCAAGATTAGTTGCTAAGGCTCTAGGTCATCAACTAGGTCGCAATGTGGAGGCCTATATGGATGATATTGTAATAAAGAGTGCCTTAAAGCACCACCATAGCCTAGACTTAGCAGAAACATTCAATAGCCTTCGGGCATGTGGGATCCGTCTTAACCCCGAAAAATGTATATTCGGAGCTAAAGCTGGAAAGTTGTTAGGGTATTTAGTTTCAAGCAGGGGAATTGAAGCTAGCCCTACTCAAATAACTGCGCTGCAGAAGATGGCTCCTCCGGAGAATTTAAAGCAAGTGCAAAAGCTGACTGGACGTCTGGCCGCACTTAGCAGGTTTTTATCAAGGTCTGCGGAGAGGAGCTTGCCAATATTCAAAGCTTTGAAAGGGTCCGAAGATTTTGCATGGACACCGGAGTGTCAGAGAAGCTTCGAAGATATTAAAGATTATCTCAGTAATCTTGCTACACTCACGGTGCCTATTGCGGACGAAACCCTACTCCTGTATCTTGCAGCTACAGGTTCAGCTGTCAGCGCAGTCCTTGTCAGAGAAGTGAATTTCAATGGGAAGTTGGTCCAAAATCCTGTCTATTTTGTATCCGAAGCATTGTCAGGAGCGAAGACAAGATACTCCGAACTTGAGAAGTTCGTTTATGCTCTGATAATGGCTTCGAGGAAGCTAAGGCATTATTTTTTGGCTCACAATGTAATTGTACCAACTTCGTATCCCTTAGGAGATATGCTCCGAAGCAAAGATTCCACTGGAAGGATTGGAAAGTGGGCAGTCGAGCTAGCACCCTTCGGCATATCTTTCTTGGCAAGGACAGCTATCAAATCCCAAGTCCTAGCAGACTTCGTAGCAGAGTGGACTCCACCTGCGAATTTGACTCCGGAGAAATCAAATGACGGAGTTTGGACTGTTTACTCCGATGGGGCTTTCCAAGCATCCGGAGCAGGCATTGGGGCAGTGTTGATTTCACCGTCAGGGCAAAGAGCAATGTACTCCGCAAGACTCAACTTTAAGTCTACCAATAATATAGCGGAGTACGAAGGGATTTTATTGGGACTCCGGAAAGCACGTGCTCTAGGGGCTACAAGAATAATTATAAAGACATATTCTCAGATAGTAGCAGGGCACGTAGACAAAAGTTTTCAAGTTCGACATCCACAGCTTGCAAAGTACTTAGAAGAAATCCGCAAAATCGAAGCACACTTCAAGGGTATTTCCATTCGGAGTATACCAAGAGCTGAAAACGTGCAAGCGGACATTTTAGCGAAGGCTGCAGCCGGAGCTGTGGATGTGCCTGAAGAAGCTTTCTATGAGGAGCTCAATATACCTTCGGTGCCACAAATTGCCTCTGCGGAGATTCTTTGCATTCCTAGTGCAGATTGGAAAGATTCGATCATAGAACTCTTGCAAGGAGGAACAAATTTGCCCGAAAAGCCCCAGTTGTCAAGATTAAAGCTCAGAGCAAGAAACTATCAGTTAATCAACGGTATATTATACAAGGCCAGAGTATGTTCCCCTCTACTCCGATGTATATCTCAAGCCGAAGGCCAAGAAATTCTTCGAGAAATTCACGAAGGCCTTTGTGGAAGCCATTTAGCCCCTAGAGCTCTGGCAGGAAAAACACTTCGCCAGGGGCTTTATTGGCCCACAATAACAGCTGATGCGGAGAGCTTGGTCCGCACTTGTCAAGGATGCCAGTGGATGGGTCGACGGAGTCATCGCCCACCAACAGCTCTTCAAGTCATTGCTCCAGTATGGCCCATGGCCAGATGGGGTATGGATCTAATTGGTCCCTTTCCGTTAGCAAAGGGAAATTTGAAGTTCGCAGTGGTAGCTATTGAATATTTTTCTAAGTGGGTGGAAGCAGAGCCCTTAACAGCTATCACTTCGAATAATGTACAAAAATTCTTCTGGAAGAACATTATTTGCCGGTTCGGAGTTCCTAGATACCTCACAGTTGATAATGGAACATAGTTCGACGCAGAACCCTTCAGGAAGTTTTGCGAAGACCTAGACATTCAGCTTTGTTTTGCTGCAGTGAGGCATCCTCAGTCAAATGGAGCCGTAGAGCGAGCCAACGGAAATATTTTATCAGGGCTAAATCGAAGAATAGTAGGATTAGCAAAGGGACTGTGGACCGAAGAGCTTCCGAAGATTCTATGGTCCATTCGAACTACGCAAACAAGGTCCACAGATTTGCTCCGTTCAGACTACTATTCGGAGATGAAGCTATGACTCCAACGGAGCTCAAAGGGGGATCATTTCGCAGCACCGAACCGGACATTGAAGAAGAAAGACAAGCTTCGTTAGATTTGTCAGAAGAAACAAGACTTCGGGCTGTAGCTAATTTATCAAAGTATCATCAGCAGACGAATACTTGGTATGACCCGAAGGTTAAACTCAACGAGTTAAGGCCGAGTCATCTGTTCTACGAAGCATTATAGCACCAAGGAAGTTAGGCAATAAATGGAAGGTCCATATCTAATTGTCCGCTCAGGGCGTCCTGGTTCATTTAAATTAGCTAATTTAGAAGGTGAAGAGTTAGCACATACTTGGCATGCGGAGCACCTAAAGCGATACTTCGCATAAGGGCTCCTTGTAATTCGCTTGTAATCACCTCTAAATTAATAAAGCATATGACCCTGATAGTTGCCTTCCCCTCATAGACTTCCAGCTTCCGAGTGGACGCACTGGAACCGCGGGGTCGACCGAGAGGGAAGTGTCATTAAGCTGGGTTGTATTTTCGGACTTCGAACCCATAAAGTTCGAAGCCTCCGACGTGGGGGCTGACATAATCTGGAGCCCAGGCCACTGGCTTGTAGGCATCCGTAAAAGAGCCCAAAACCACACTCTACGGAGTCCAAGCCATTGGCTGGTAGACTTCCGTAAAAAGAGCCGAAGGTGGCCAAAATCTGCGAAGTCCAAGCCATTGGCTGGTAGACTTCTGCAAAAAGAGCCGAAGGTGGCTAAATTATACGGAGTCCAAGCCATTGGCTGGTAGACATCCGTAAAAAGAGTCCAAAGAGACCATTGCAAACTCCGAACCATTGGTTCGTCAGAGATCGCAAAGACAAGTCGAAGGTGGCTAAAGCAAAACAGCATTTAAGCCATGAGCTTCGAATGTATGTTAACATAGTCCAAAGTGACAAATTTTTTAAGACACTAAAGTGTCCTGAAAGTTATCTCAAGTGATTTCTTTCATAAAACAAAGTTACTAAGCTACCATTCTTCCGACTGCAAAAAGTCGAAGACATTTCATAAGATTTCAAAAGATCTTTAAATGGCAGAGGGGCTCCGAACCCCCAAAAAATTGTACTCCGAAGTTTTTTCTTTGCGCATAACCATCTTTGAATACATTTCGAAGTTGCTTATTCCCAAAGAGGGCTGGTAAATATGGAGACAATTTTAAATCGGCATTCATTATTGAAATAAATGTGTTTACAGATTACACTATGAAAAATTGGTATCTATACCAAGAAGGAATCGGAGACCTCTTCGGTCCCGAGAGCTAGGGGTGGAACGACTAGTTCCAACATCAGAAGTTCTAAGAACTTTACGTTTAACTCTCTTCCTCCCCTTCGAAGCTCTAAAATCCTTCTGCTCTTGTTGAAGCTCGGCCCAAGTTCGAAGTCGCTCGGGACTTCTTTCCCAGCTTCTAAGATCTTCAGATCTTTTATTTCGAGCTTCACCTTCGTCTTCAGACCAATTAGTGTCTTCAGAAGACGAGGTGTTTGCGTCAACTTCTTTATCTTCCTCTTTAATATAAGACAATACGTCTTTGATTACTTTGGGCGCAATTACGCCGGAGTCATCTCGAGGAATAAGAAATCGAGGACGCTTATAACTCTTTAGAAGTTCGAAGGTGTTCCACAATGAGCGAAGTTCGTTGTTAAGCTCTAACACTTCGATATCTTCCATAAGAGGCAAAGCCTAAAAATATGACAAACAAGACTTTCATTGATAAATGTTTACAAGCATGAGCTTTACATAATCAAAAAATCCTAAATAATTCCTAAACCTGCGGGTTCGGAGGAGGCTGACTGCTCGAAGCTTGGCTCCGAACTTGCTTCTGGCGTTGGCCTTCATCGATCCAAGCCTTGATCGCAGAACGACCTTCGACTCTCCATGAGGTTTGAAAGGCTCGCCAGGCGGCAGTCACGCCTTCGGAAGGATTCAAAAGCCGCTCGTCGTCGAAGGTAATGGAGCCCTCTGCGCTCGGAGTGATTGTTCGGCCCAAATCCTCGTAGTAACGAAGTAATCCGAGGGCAGACACTTGTCCGGAGAGTTCTCCATAACGCATGTCTGCCGTCTTCATTTGCTTCACTGCTCCTTGGATCCTTTTTAACCGGCGCAGCAGAGTCACATTGTCATCCGAAGGAAGTGATCCAGTAGTACCGAAGTACTCCAGAACACCTAGCATCTGTTCGATGACCTCCGTAGCCACCTTCTCCGACTTGAGCTTTTCTTCAATTAGTGCATCCTTGCTCGAAGTCATTTCTGCCAAAACTCCGGAAATCCTAGCATTCTCCGTAATTAGATCTTTCTTCTGGTTTAGGAGTTGGCTAGCTTCCTCTTGGAGCCTTACAAGTTCGGACCCAGCACTAGCATGCTCCAACCGCATCTTTTCAATTTTAGCCCGAAGCACAATTCTTTCTGCTTCGAACTCTTTATTAACAGCCTCCAAGCCCTGTCTGGCCCTACGCTCCGCCGAAATCACATTATCCATTTGAAGTACTCTAGCTTCGGAGAAAGATAAGTTGCGTTTAAGAGCTTCATTTTCTTCCCGAAGCTGAGCAATTTCATTTTCGTTCGATAAAGCTGCAGCGCGGGCCAAGACCGCTTGCTAAGAAGAGAAAAAACTGAAGTAAGAAATTATTCATTTATAATTTGCTGCTGGTTCGAAGATGTACTTCGAACCCAATATAATTCGCTAAAAGATATTGGTTCGAAGATGCTCCGTACCTGGTAGGCTGCTCGTTCCAAAGCAACGTTGAGCTCCGAATTCTTCGCCCTGCTTAATTTTGCTACCAGCTCTGTCTCCCCGACTTCCCGACTCACTCGACCTAAAGGTTTGAGCAAAGTCCGAAGCCCTTTTCTTTGCTCCAAAAAAGGAGTTAAAAGAGGGAGCAGAGCCGAAGCCTCTTGGTCTTCCCTACTTGGCGAAGCTCCGGAGCGTTCTCCTGAGGTCCTTGGAACTTCCGAAGATGGCCCCCCTTCAGTTGATTCACTTTCATCTGTTGACTCAGATGAAGTTGATCCTTGAGTAGGGAGAGGCTCTATGTGTCTTTTACCCCTTCCAGGCCCCTGTTGAGTGACCTCCGGGTGCGGCTCCGAAGTTGTCGAAGGCCTTTGAATTGTGTCTTCGTGATGTACTTCTACAGCAGGAGGCTCTGCAAAAACAAAAATATTATACATTGTATAATTTTGCAGAAAATGATAAAGAATTATGCGAAATTTACCTTCGACATTCTGCGGGGGATCGAGCACTGGACTGCTCGGAGGATCGAAGGTGAAGTCATCATCTGAATCCACAGTTAAAATTTCTGCCGTTGGAGTATCTCCGTGAGCAGTCCTCCCTTCATCCACAACTGAAGTTGTAGGAACTTCAACTTCATCTTCACCCATAGGGGCTTCGATTTGCTCCTCTTGAGTATCCGGAGCTCTTACTTCTTTAATGTTAGCTTGGGGCTCCGGCATACCTGCAGTATCTTCAATGTGAATATTTCGTTGAGCTGCATCTTCATCAATCAATCTCACTAATAATATACCTTCATCTTCTTTAGAACCAGAGATTGAGGTTCTTGAGCTCGAAGGCGCTGGATTCGAAGGTGCGAGATTTTTTGGCTTCCGAGCCACCTTCTTCACCGGAGTCCTTGCGGAGCTCGAAGCTCCGGCTTCAGCCATTCTTTTCTTGGGTCCTTTCTCCAGAGGCACCTAGTCCATCAGAGGGGGCGGAGTCAACTCCAACATTCCCCATACTCTGTTAAACCTTTCCCAACTCCCGACCAATTTAATTCGCCATTCTTTTTCAGTCGGGGTTGGAGCACCCAAAATCTTCTCCGAAGCCCTTACAATTTGCTCTGAAGTAATAGGGGCTGAAGAAGCTAAAAAATAATTCAAGTTAGTCTTTCTTCGAAGTAAATATGTACAATGCATGTTGGTTTCGAAGTTACCTGCAGGGCTCAAAGTAAAGTTGATCTTGCGAAGACCGCCTTCCAAGTCATCTTCGAAGACGATAGGCCAGTTGGCCATCAGCGGAGGAATTTGCAGTCCGAGGAATTCTTCGGCTAAGTCCCGCATGCTTAACCTTCGGCTAATTTTCTGAAGCAGGTTAAGACGAGCTTCGAGCTGGCCTTCGTTGGGCTGCACTAAGGCTTCTTTCCAGAATTGAATTTCTTTAAGGGGCCCAGCCAGAGAACTGCTCGCTCCAACTTCGGCATAGAACCACCTCAGGACCCAATCAGTGTACCATCTAGCATTGATGACCTTGGCAGGAAACTGAAGGGCATATTCGTCCCGAAGCCTAAAGTTGATAGAGCCGAATGATACTACCACTTTTTCACCTCCGGAGCCTACGAAGGTCTTCGGCTGGCAAGTTGCTCTATGAAGTGCAGCGAAGATTTTTGCCCTCCCCTCACAACCTTCGGCTCTCAGCGCCCATTCGAAGATAGCTAACCTAGCTACTGCATTCAGAGATAATTGGAGGAGGGTTACATGAAACAGATCCAATACCTCCGCCAGGAAGTCTACATCAGGAAGGCCCAAGCCAGCTTCGAAGAAAGCTTCGAATACTACTACTTCTCCGGGTCTTGGTGATGGAATCGATTCTTTGCCCGGCTTCCGAATCATAACTCCATTACTAATTTTTCCCCCCGCTGTGATTGCCAAAGACTCTCTCTTGCAGGTAGAAGGCCCCAACTCAAAAGATTGATCCAAATACTTGGTCGATGGCGGGCACAGACCTTGGTCATCGGCGATTTGGGGATTTCTCCCCCCTGCCGCCATGGATGTCGTCGTCGGCACCGGAGGTGCCGCCGCCAACGCTGCCGCTGCTGCTGCTGCGGCCGCCTGCTGCCGAGCCAAGGCCGACAGAGGTGCAGATCCCTTAGTCTTCACCATCGCGATCGCCGGATTGCTCTGAGGAAATGGAGGCTAGGGCTCAAGAACTCAAAGGGCTAAAAAGTTTTTGGTTGCTAGAACGCGGTGAAAAGGTAACTGAGTAACTTCTAGGCCCTCTATTTATAGCCTAGACTTCACTTTCTTACCGTTAATCCATGTCGTTTCGCATTCTTGCCGTTACTTCTTTCACGAAATTAACGCCTGCTACAGTTTCCGTTGGAAACAGAAACTTAACGGCTATTTTCTCTAAGTCTAAAAGACTTTCGAACTTCTTGAGTCAGTTCTAAGATAGTTCGAAAAGTAATTACCTTAAGACTGATTCGAAGTTCATATCTTCGTGCATTTCGGAGATAAAATAAAAACCAATAACCCCTATGTTTGGTTATCTTTTCTTTCCGTATACTGCTCTCCTAACGTTACAAGTCAAACGGAGAAGCGTATTCGAGGGGCTACTGTTGGGGGGAAATATCTCATCTTCGGGGTTATTGCCGAAGCAACATAAAGGCAGTCAGCTGGTTCGAAGGTTCCCCGAAGATCATCTTCGAAGATACCCGGAATCAAGTTCGAAGTATGAAGATAGGCATTGGTTCGGAGTACATCTTCGAACTAAAACCCTCCAAGATCTTTTCTGCCAGCTAAGATGGAAGACTTATCTTCTTTCTCATTAGATTAGTCTTTTACCATTTTAGCCCTATTAAGGAAACCGAATAGTTTCCACTATGACGGTTGTAATAGAGGGGTAAATAGGTCTTTTTCTTAATGTTTGGGCCTATAAATACCCCCCATTTCACCCTGTAATAGGGACCGAATACAAGTTATTCAATACACACTTTCGAACTATTCTAAGTTATTATCCTTTCGGAGGCTTAGAACAGTTTGCTTCACAAACACTTCGTTTGTTAGTTTCTTTTCTACAGAAACCTGTTAGCGTAATCTTTTACGCCAACAATCATATCGGTAGAATTTGCCGGACTGGGTTTTTTTGGTAGCTCTTACTTTTGGAAGGGTCTCCATAAGGTTAAGAGTTGGATCCAGAGAGTTTGTGGTTATCGTGTGGGCTCTGGTGATGGTGATAGGGTTTCTTTCTGGAGAAATATTTGGATCTGTGAGATCCCCCTTAGTGTACGTTTTTTTAAAATCTTCGAGGTTTGCAGACTTGCAGTGACCCTAGTGTCACTGTCTCTCACATGTGTGAGGATGGGGTTTGGAATGTCCGTTTGAGAAGATCTCTGTCTGAGGAGGATCTGGACCAGTGGAATTTGCTTCACAACTTGTTGAATGATGTGGCCCTCAGTGGTGATAGAGATGTTTTGGTCTGAGAGTTGGATAAAAAGGGTTTTAGAACGAATAGAATTTATCGAATGATTGTTTTTGGTGGTATCCAAGATACTAAGGGGGTGGAAATCTGGAGGAGTTGTGGTAGTTTTAACTTTATCTTTTAAAGATTCGTGAATAAAAAAGCTAGGGATGCAAACTTATTGGGCCAGTCTATGTTGGCACGAAGCCACGAACGAAAGATAACTGGGCTCTACATCGGCCTGAAAACTGACCTGCCCTACTTTACCCAACCGTGGAGAAGGCCTAGAAAGGTCAGAAGCCCGCGACCAAAAGCTGGGGGTTGTGACAAAAACGTTGGCATACTGGGCTGGAGTTCGCAGATTAAACCCCTGCTGCAAGATTCAACCGAGACTCCGTTTGTGATTGTGAGTTGTGACACTCTGCACGGCGAGCTACACGGTTTGGACGTGAAGGATTTGGGTCCCCCGAATCTTGGACTTTGGTTGCGCTTTCAAAGCTTTGGTCAGACACGGATAGGAGGATTTGGGGCGAGCGAGAGGTAATCCTACTACTGTGAATAGCGTATACAACTGTAGCCATTCCCCCCAATCGACCTGCCAGCCTGTCGTCTATGACTTTCACGACCTTGATGCGACGCTATGCGTACGGGTTTGGTCAAGGTAAATAAAACTTGTGATTGATCGATGGACTCTAACTGACTAACTGAGACGTTACTCTGCGCGTTGATGTCATTGTGACTCGATCATGCAGAAGAGAGCGCATGCAAGAACCAAACAAAGATGTTCGATCAGGCCAGGAAGCGCAGAGGTGGCAACATTGAAGTACTCGTCCGGTTTCTCCGTAGCATTTGAGCTGGCCGAATTAACAAGCGCCTACGCGCGACCGCAAAATTACAGATCCGTGATCCCTCGACGAGCTACGGAGCTAGGCTGCGATCTCGCTCGTCGCTCGCCACATGGGAAAAGTACCTCGCACACATCGAGCCACATGCATGCTCACATCGCAGTACTTTATCAGCCTAGGATGCTAGGACGAGCATGCATGTTATGTTGTTACCTTTTCCTCTACCCCATTACAATGTAAATGGCTATCGCCTAGCAAAGATACAATAGAAGTCTGGTGCAATTCAGCGCCTTCCCAACAGCTACCCGCCTGCATGTGTTGCTGCCTCCCTGTTCGAACGACACCGAGAGGTGGAAATTTGAAGTGACAAAACTTACACTAAATCCCTAGCTACAGTTGCATCTAGCTTTGTCATCCCAATGTACGTGCGTTTATCTGCCAGCCTCTGTAGTAACGGCACTGTTGTTGAGTGACTGATAGGTGGATCCTCGGAAAGAGGTAAATGAGAGCAAGGGATGCAAAGGAAGACAAGAAACGAACGGAGATGTAACGCGCGCGTACGTGCACGAGGCGAGAGAGCGGTGCTTCGTCCCGATTCTCATAGAGGCTTCGCCGGCGTGGCTGACGCTTCCTTTTCTGGCGGCGAGCCGAGGCTGGACAGCAGGCAGGCGAGCGCCCGCATGACGTCGACCTGGGCACGCAGCGCGGCGATGTAGTCGGCCGTCTCGTCCAGCAGCCGTTCCATCGCCATCTCCTCGCCCCCCGGCACCAGCTGCCGCAGCACCGCCACCTTCTCCTCCACCACCACCTCCTCCCCTGCTTCTTCCTCCAGCGCCTTCCCCTGCTTCGCCTCCTCCTGGGGCCCAGACGACTCTAGTAGCGCTGACGAAGGCGCCGTGGTAGCGAGATCCTTCCGGAGCACGAGCGCGCGCCGGCCCAGCGCGCGGCCCCACTGCCGGGCTCCCGACGAGCGCGCCAGACCGAGCTCCGCTGCCGCCTTGATGCGCCTGCCGCGCTCGCGCACTAGCTGCTGCTGCTGCTGCCGCACCGCTTCGTCGCCCTCCTCCTCCATGGCCACGACATAGCGGTCCATGGGCAGGCCAGCCACCAGACAAGCCGACGACGGCGGTGATGAGCGCTGGGATCGACGACCGACGAGCTAGCCAACAAATCTTTCTGGATGGTCTGAGCTAGCTAGCCGTGATGAGAAGTGGCCATGTGTATGCGCGCGCCTATATATCACCGGCTCGTTCGTCTGCGCGCTCGCGGCCAGCCCGTAAAGAAGGTGGCCGTGGCGAGAATAATCCGGTCACGGCGCGCGCGGCTGTGGTAGAGTGGAGTAGAGCTCGCGAGCGATACGTAGTAACGGCGTTCTGTTTTGTCGCGACGGGAACGGGGTGGGGTGGCAGGCGCATGTGGGCGGGCGTGGCGGTGTTCAGCGCATCTGGCCACGGCATTAGTACGAGCTAGCCTGTAATTGCCTATAGTCAACTTGCTACGTGTAGCCAGGGGGGGTTTGGGGGGCTACTAGTTTATCTAGCCAGCGTGATGTGTGGTACATGGGCGATGATACGTCACATTTTGCCTCCATGGTTGCATCTGATCTGATGTATACAGTCTTCGTATACTATCGGTCATCTTCATTGATTGTATAACATGGGTAACACATCTGGTGCATGTCATATCCTGTACGGGAAACATGTGCCGGCCGTGCAACCAGACCAACACGCATGAAAGTTGTAGCATTTGCCACTTTCTTTCTCCTTTGTCCTTTTGTGTGCATTTCCAGATCCGTTATTGTGACTGTGTTTTCCTTTCAGGAGCACTCGCAGATCACATACGCATATATGTGCTTCCACAGGTCAGCCAGGCTGCGGGCGTCTGTCCTTCACGTGACATGCACCATCTGAACCTTGCGTGCGTGCGTGCGAGCGACTATGTAGCGCAGGCGCGCGCCACACCGTTCTCCCACTTCACGCCACGGCAGAACTCTCCCGTGATAGTAGTAAACACAACCACATCAACTATTTCAACACGGCCGTGCTCCCCGGTCCCCGGCCCGTACATGCCGGCTGGTCTCGGATCCGTCCGGCCACATGGTTTGACGCGAATTTCCTAGCTACGAGCTGCAGACTCACACGCCGCAGCCGCATCGACCTCGGCGACTTTGGAGTTTGGACTCTCGTGTTAGGTCGTGTACGCCGTACGCGGAGAGATCAGAGATGACCCGCGGCCACCGGCCAGGCCGGCTGGCTGGAGAAGAGGTAGACAGCAGGTGCAGGCCAGAAACCGGCCAGGTTGTACTCGACCGACGCCGTCGCGGGCTCGCGCCTCGCGGCCTCGCGGCGCGCGCGCGTGGGGATTCGCGTCCGTCTGACGAGCTACTAGCCGAGAGGGCTAGGCATGCAAATCGGGCATGGGCATGTGCGGGCATGTTAGGCTAGGCGGGGTCGCCAGCAGCTGGTGCGCCACGTGCACGCCTGGGGCGCTACACTTGTCGCCCCTCGTCGGCTCGCACAGTCGCGCTTCCCTTGGACCGGGGGAAGAACAATTATTCCTGCCACCACCGAACACCAGGCATGATCCGGCCAGGCCAGACGTGCAGATCAGCGTCAAACCGATCGATATTTGCCTGAATGCAGCCTTTCCTGCACGGGGCCTTGGCCGCAGACGCAGACGGAGAATTAATGGCGCGTTCACCGCATTCGTCCCTTGTGTGGATTTTGGCAGACTCTAGTTGATCGTGACGCCGTCGCCGTCAGTGAGTCGGTCAGTCCACGTATTTGTCCCAGAACTGGCTTGATGCAACATCAAGGTTGTCTCTCTTAACACAAATGTCCAAACTCCGACGAAAATGGGACGTTAGATGGGGGTCACACGTCAAATCATCAATTCAGTGCTTTGTCATGTTTCCAGATGCAGAAGCTCTCGACCTCCTACGAAGAAGCTACAATTTTCAGATAGCCAAATGCACTTCTTTTGTGGTTATGGATACTTAATTACAATCTTGTGGGTTGATAGTGAGTCCTTACTCACGAGCTCCGAATAATTCTCCCTCCTTGCTAGTTTTCATCTTACAAATAAAAAATGGCTGGAGCTGTCAGATCCACGTTTGCAAAAAAAAAAAAATCACTTGCTGCTTGCTTGAGCTGTGCATGTGAATGAAATCCCCATCTTGGTGCAGCTGAATAATGGTTGTCTCGAAAGTGAATCCCCATCGCGGTTCAGAATTCAGATATCTGCTGGTTCCTGAATAATTGATTTGGTACCTGCGACATGCTAGGCCCAAATCCAGGCCCATAAACAAACATGGTCCAAGAATTTGGTTCAGTTTTCCGGTGCATCCTATGGGATGGGCTGGGATTTCAGCCATCGCAAGATCTCGCCGTGGCATGACGCTACCAATCGAGCAGGCTAGGTCGGGCCACTATCCGCCGAGCAGGTCTGATCAGTTCTCTAGGAAACCTATGTTCAACTGTTCAAGTGTTCAACATCCAAATTCCTGTTTTTGTTTCTCTCATGGACAAACCGGAACACTGCGGATACAACTTAAAATTTTTTTTACAAACTAAATTCTTTATTCCAAATAGTGCTATAGTAAAATTTTCCTAATAATTGATTTTTTTCAAAAAAAATGTGTAAATTTCGTTCGATGCAAAGAGAGCTTAACCCAACAGAAGTGACACATGGCATGATGCCATCAGAAACGGTCGTCCTGCCGCCGGCGCAGCCACTCAGAAAGCCCGAGAGGCACACCTCCTCGCCGCAAAAGTTCTGCCGTCCGGCGTCTGAGCGGCGGCGCCGCCCGCAGCTCCGTTCATTGAACCTGGCCCTTCGGTGCACCACGAGGCCCTGCCCTTTTTCAACGGGGAAGGCACTCGTCCCCAGCCATCTGTGTCAATCTTCTCCTCCCCTTTCACCCCTTGGCGCATCCAAAACCACACCTTTGCCCCTTTGGGCTTTTGGCTGCAGCCTGCAGGCCGCAGCTTTCCCCTTCCTACGCCTGCCTGCTGTTGCCTCGCCGTATATAAGGGGCACAGCCACCTCGCCATCGCCTCCCGTCCACTGCCGCCGCATCGCCATGGCTCTCGCCCTTCGAGCACCCCGCTACCAGCCGCTTCCCACCCCCATTTCCGCGTCGACCACCGCCTTCACTCCGCTCGCCGCAAGGCCATCCTCTTCCTCCGCTCCCGCCGCCGTCTCCTGCGCTGCTGCGTCGCCGTTCACCGAGGCCACGTCCTCCTCGCGGTACCGCCGCGACGCCTGGTCCTACGCCGGGGATGGAGATTCGTCGTCGATGTCCTCGTCCTCATCGGCAGCAGCTGCGGCGGCGGCGGCGTCGGGACGCCGGGACGACGAGATCGCGCTGCAGCTGCCGAAGCTGCGGATGCTCCTTGAAGCGCTGCGAGCGTCCAGGAAGAGGGGACCGGAAGAGGAGGGCGGCGGCGGCGGGCCCGGGAGGGTGGCGCTGGTGGGGACGGGGCCCGGGGACCCCGAGCTGCTCACGCTCAAGGCAGTGCGGGCCATTGAGGCGGCGGACCTGGTGCTGTACGACCGTCTCGTGTCCAACGACGTGCTTGATTTGGTCGGGGAGAGCGCCAGGCTGCTCTACGTCGGCAAGACGGCCGGATACCACAGCCGCACCCAGGTAACAATGGATCGATTCAGTTGTCCCTCATTCTAGTGATTTGAGGTTTATATGTTGTTTGTGCGAAACGCGAACAAACTATTTGCAAATTGTCAGTCTCACGGCTAATTGATGTAATGTTAATGTAGGAGGAGATTCATGAGCTGCTTCTGAGCTTTGCGGAAGCTGGTGCCAATGTTGTGCGGTTGAAAGGCGGCGACCCTCTGGTAATTTACTGTTCGTGTATGCAAATTTACCTAGGACCTTTGAATTTTGTGGCGGTGATGCTCTCTAGCCACAACATTCGTTGCTATTGTTGATGCCATTTGAGGCCGTTACTCTTAGCAGTCCATACTTGATCCAGGCCTGACCATTTTGAAATGATGGATTTATAATGGATACTGTTTCAGTATTTACTATTATCAATCCACTATGGCTTTTGTCGAAACTGAAGTTTTTTAATGCGACTTGTGAACTGGTGATTCAGGAAAACAATGAATGATAACTTGAGATTGAGGGTTATTTCTAGTTTAGGTTACAGTTAGTCTTTTTCCCCAATTTTTTTTATCCTGGATGCAGAAATAGATGATTAGTAAGGGATGGGGGAATGGACTTTATTGAGGCCTCACTCTCTCCCTTTGTGCGTGTTTTCAATGTATCACAACAATGGCTGTTGTGATTCTTTTTAATGATCAAGCACAAATACTTTTCCAGTTCTACATGTAACAACTTGGCAAAAATTGAGAGAAACAATGAATAGTACCCTTCGATGAAGGTGTACAATAGTAACAGGAAACATCCAATAATTTTGTGTGCACATTATTAATTTTTTCACTGGGCCGTATGCACATTATTACTTGTTATACTATTTAACACAAATCCTTAAGTACTGTGAAAACTAGTTGGTTTGGGCCAACATGCTGGCAAGAAGATCGGCAACTGAGAGCAATCTCTTTTTCCATGTACATTGTATGCTAATAAATTAGTCATCACCAAATGTTTCTTTAGTGTTTTTCAGGTCTTTGGAAGGGGTGGAGAAGAGATGGATTTCCTACAACAACAAGGCATAAGAGTTGAAGTTATCCCAGGTATAAGAAACACACTATGGTAGCTTGAATGCCTTGAATAATTTGCATTGCTGACTGAGTTTATGACCAAGTTATGAATTTCATGGATGAAAAAAATATTCAGGAATTACATCTGCCTCAGGAATTGCCGCGGAACTTGGCATTCCATTGACCCATCGAGGTGTTGCTACCAGGTTACTTTGGATTTTTGCATCCCCTATCTTTCCTGTGATTTGTCCAAATTAGTTGGTTTTATTTGAATATTGGAAAGTACAAATACTTCTCAAACACATTTTAGCACATGATTTGCTCAACCTACTTTCACCGTTGATGTTCTGGTATCCTAACACTGAACTCTAAAAAGCAATGGAATATTGTAATAATCCCCCCTCCTTACCGAAAGATCAATTGTTCTGCCATGCCTAGGGTCTTTGGTTCTGGGAGGAACAGAAAATGTTTAGCTTTGTATTCCATACAATTATAAATAATAAATTGAATTTGTTAATGATAAATAGTATATTTTTGACATGTAATCTTTGCACAGTGTCAGGTTTTTAACTGGGCACTCTAGAAACGGTGGTCCGGATCCTCTATATGTGGCAGAGAATGCAGCAGATCCAGACACAACTTTGGTTGTGTACATGGGTTTATCAACACTGCCATCTCTTGCCCCCAAGTTAATGAAGCATGGTCTTCCACCGGATACTCCAGCTGTTGCAGTCGAGCGTGGGACTACTCTCCAACAGCGAATGGTACATAGGCATCATAGATCATCATAATCTAAATTGTGTGTGTGACTTCAGTTTGCCATGCTGAATATTTGTTTGCTGCAGGTATTCTCAATGTTAAAGGATCTTGTGAATGAAGTCAAATCGGCTGATTTAGTTTCTCCTACCCTGATAATTATTGGGAAGGTGGTGGCATTGTCACCATTTTGGGTCGATTCATCTAAACAGGCTGCACTCATCAGTGACAGTGAGAACTCATACGCAGCCGATGCCAAAAGATAGCAGTTTTTCAAAAATCAAATGCTTATATCATTCATGAGCACTGACATGTTTGATCTAAGCCGATTCGTCTGATTTAAGTTTAGGACACACAAAAAGAGAGGATGGAATTAAACTGGTGATGAGATTATGCGCGTTCCCTGATTACATCACAGGGAACACAAATTCATAACAATTGATGACAACTTCAAACAAGATGGGAGCATGGGACTTGACGTCCTCAAATAATAGGGCTGCATTTGAACGGGTCGTGCAAGGTTGGGGCTGTTTTTTCCTCCTCTTTTTAGTTTATCACAGCATTTTTTGTTCATAGGCTCTCCGGAATCCTCAAAGGGTTTTGCCGTTGCCAAATGCCGATCGTTGTATGCCATCTTTTGCATGTTCCGTTGTGGAAAACAACATTGTACGTTGATAATTTGTTCCGAATAAAATTTGTACCCCATTTTGTTTGTTCCCCTGTTAACTATGGAAATACCATTTGTTAACGCCACAAGCACACAAATCAGACTTTGTAGAATTAGACATTCCATCTGCTCGCCCAGATAAAGCCTAATACGATCACGTTAGAAACTGAAAATTTCCAAACTTCCGACCACCAACAATACCCCGGCCCAATTACTTGCTTCAGTTTTTCATCCCGGCCTGGCCCTCTATCCCAGATCGAGCCTTGCACCTATGACATATATGAGATTTTAAGAAAGCGCCGATGAAAAAATGGTGTTTTTTTTACTTTCTGATACTATTTTATTTTTGGATGCCAAAACTATTCGAATTTTTCAAATTCTAAAAGTAACCATAGGCGTCAAAACTCAAAAAAAACATTTTCCGCATAGGATACGTTAATACACACGATATGCAGAAATCGCCGTCGTCCCCAACTACGCCACCGGTCCTCTCTTCAGTTCTCTGTATTTCCAGTGATCACGTCCTCATCTATGAGGCCGGTCTATTTGGTAGAGCTCCGTGTCCTGAAATCCACACTGAAACTAGAGTGAAGCACTTAAAGCTGGCTATATTTTGCTCCATCAGTTCAGTTTATTTTACTTCCAAATACGTTTAGTAAGAATTTCAGAAAACAGGATTTTGCATATGTTTCAGCTCACTGATTCTCCGTCTATATCCATCTCTGTCTGCATAAAAACGATTATACGTGTGCGTCTATATATAATTGGCACCAAACAGTAACTTCTCGCTGTCAGGATAGTTGGTATTTATGGCACGACGATTTATGATGTGAGATCGATATATCGGTGCTAGCTGCTAGCTAGGCTGTTGGATTGGAATTTCCCGCCGACTACAAAAGGAATAAAAAGTAGGTATCAAAACAAATTCGAAAAACCAAATAAAAACGTGTCAATCAATCGACGCGAGACTTAAATCGTACGTGTTGTTCTCTGGGGTACGGTCCGCACAAGGGCACACGAACACACGTTCTAAACGAAGGGATACGGCGACTGTTCTGAACTGGTATATTTGCTGTTTATTCCATCGCTTGACAGCCCACTTGGAACTTTATTTTTGCTGGAAAATTCATCGATTTGATTTGCCGCTCATAACAAGTGCGTTCAATTAATTATCATCGTGATCCACTGGCATAAGCTCAGGTGATTCTACTTGTTAGTACACATGTGATAAGTAATTAAATGACACTCAGTTAAAATGGCAAATAGTTGAATGTTTGATACTATACCTGTCTGGAAAGAATCATGGTGTTGATAAATAATTAGACGACACTCAGTTAAAATGGCAAATAGTTGAATCTCCTTTTGGATATACATGGGCTTGTCCCATTTTGATTTATTCAATAATACGTTAAATGCAAAGGCCTACAATAATGCTACGGTGCACTAAAACTTTTAGTCTCATATTGAATGTTCACATGTCTTTTGCTCAACTTAAATAGATGGACTGATTGTGTGTCTATTGAGAAGTTGAGACAGGCTAAGGGCGTGCGCGGCGACGGTAATGGAACCGTGTTTTGCCACTGTGTCGCGCCATCCTAAAATACTGCGATGACCGTTGGCCTTCCGTCTCCCCATTCATGAGAGAGCTTAATTGCGGAGACCGTTGGCCTTCCGTCTCCCCATTCATGAGAGATGACCGTTGGCCTTCCGTCTCCCCATTCATGAGAGAGCTTAATTGCGGAGACCGTTGGCCTTCCGTCTCCCCATTCATGAGAGATGACCGTTGGCCTTCCGTCTCCCCATTCATGAGAGAGCTTAATTGCGGAGACCGTTGGTCTTCCGTCTCCCCATTCATGAGAGATGACCGTTGGCCTTCCGTCTCCCCATTCATGAACGAGCTTAATTGCGGTGACTGTTGGCTTTCCGTCTTCCTCTGCATGAGAGCTATATAAAGGGGGCAGTAGCTGGATAGAACACTCTTCTTTCTTCTTCCTTGCGTCGTTGCCTCAAACCAGTCCCGTCCCAACCTTCTGCGTGCACAGAGAGTTGGGAAAGCAGGCCTCCGAAGCCACGCCCGTGATCGAGACACCTGCCGGGTGTGCGGGCGATCAAGTTTTTGGGGAGCGTCTTCGCGACTGCTCGCTCCATCCTGGTGGTCGCGGTTGCTACGCACGCCATCGTCTTCCTCCCGGTGCCCGTTCGTGGGACTGCACTGCGAACAACGTCCTGCATCAAGCCCTGATCGACTACATCAAGCAACACGTTATGACGACTAACGTGAATAGAGAAACCGGTGCTTTGAGCATGGGTCCCTCTGTTGGGTACATCGTAGCAACCTTTGTGTTCTATTTCTTTAACTATATCATCTTGTGTTTGATGATAAATATATTTCAAGCTACTGCTATTTATGTTGTCATAATAATCGCATGCTATTTATGGATTAAATTTAACATGAAAATGCCTAAATTCCTAACAATCCAAAAACCTGATAATAGGCATTTTTCTGTTAGTGGTTTTGCTGCTGCGTTGAAGCCGAATGCTTTTGACGGTACATGCTATAAGAGATGGCACAGTAAGATGGTCTTATGGTTGACGGCTATGAACTGTTTTCACGTGGCACAAGGCAAGCCTGGGGATTTGGCCCCAGACAGTTTTGAGGAAGAGACATTTGATGCGTCTCCTCAAGGACAGGCCTTTAAGGTTGCTGATAACCTTTTCAGAGGTGCCATGATCAGTGCAATTGCTGAAAAATACCAGGACTCTTACCTAACCTTCAAAACTGGCAAAGAGTTATGGGATGCGCTTGAGGCAAAGTTCGGTGTTTCTGATGCTGGTAGTGAGCTGTATGTGATGGAGCAGTTCTACGACTACAAGATGGCTGAAAACCGTCCTGTAGTCGAACAAGCTCATGAGATACAGGCTCTAGCAAAAGAACTCGAACAGTTTCCCTGTGTGCTACCCGACAAGTTTGTGGCCGGCGGTATTATCGCCAAGTTGCCACCTTCTTGAAGGGATTTTGCTACCTCTCTAAAGCACAAGAGACAAGAGTTCACCGTGGCTGAACTCATTGGTACTCTTGATGTTGAGGAGAGGGCAAGGGCAAAGGACACACGCGGGAAAGGAATTGAGTCTTCTAGTGCCAATATGGTGCAGAAGAAAAATTCCAATAATGCATCTCGTAACAAGAAGAAGAAGAACAAGCAAGAGAACGTAAAGCCTAAACAAACATCCACATTTAAGAAGAAAAAGAGCAACAAAGAAGGTGAATGCTTTGTTTGCGGGAGCACTGAGCACTGGGCGAGTGCGTGCCCAGACCGCAAATTTAAGCATGAGAAGAAATCAGCTAACATGGTGATATGTGAGACCGGTGGAGGAACACCAGGGTATGGTAATTATTTACCTACTGTTCTTTCTGTTTGTCATTCGCCTGAGTGGTGGATTGACACCGGTGCTAATATTCATGCGTGTGCTGATATTTCTTTGTTTTCTTCTTATCAGGTCGGCGGGACTGGATCCTTGCTGATGGGAAATGGATCATCTGCGCGTGTTCTTGGTGTTGGTACGGTCATTCTGAAGTTTACTTCGGGAAAGACGATGCCATTGAAGAACGTGCAGCATGTCCCCTCCATCAAAAAGAATCTAGTTAGCGGATCTCAAGTGTGTCGAGATGGTTATAAACTTATGTTTGAATCCAATAAGTGTGTACTTTCGAAGTATGGTACATTTGTTGGTAAAGGTTATGACTGCGGATGCTTGTTCCGTTTATCGTTGTATGATGTGTGTAATAATGATGTGAACAATGTCATTTCGAATGAGTCGAATATTTGGCATTAACGACTATGTCATGTTAACTTTGGTGTTCTATCGCGGTTAGCAAAGTTAAATTTAATCCCAAAATTTGATTTAGTCAAAACTTCTAAGTGTCATGTGTGTGTGCAATCTAAGCAACCTCGCAAGCCTCACAAGACTGCGGAGGCGAGGAACTTGGCACCGCTGGATTTAATTCATTCTGATTTATGTGAGATGAACGGAATATTGACTTACGGTCTGATCGCGGTGGAGAGTATTTTCCAAGAGAATTTTCTGATTTTTGTGCGGAACACGGGATTATTCATGAGAGGACACCGCCATATTCCCCACAATCCAATGGGATTGCCGAAAGAAAAAAACCGTACTCTAACTGATTTGGTTAATGCCATGTTAGAGACTTCGGGTCTATCTAAGGAATGGTGGGGTGAGGCGATTTTGACTGCATGTCATGTCCTGAATAAAGTTCCCACAAAAGACAAAGAAATTACACCATTCGAGGAATGGGAAAAGAAAAGGTTAAATCTCTCATATTTGCGTACTTGGGGTTGTTTGGCCAAAGTGAATGTGCCAATTAACAAAAAGCGCAAATTAGGACCTAAAACTGTTGACTGTATTTTCCTTGGTTATGCTTTCCACAGCGTTGGATATAGGTTTCTAATCATAAATTCTGGGGTACCGGACATGCTAGTTGGCACAATCATGGAATCCAGAGACGCTATATTTTTTTAGAGTGATTTCCCTATGAAAATTACACATGACACATCTAGCACTGAACCTGAAATACCCCATGAGCATTTTATTCCGATAGAACACATTGAGGAACCTCATATGAATAAATATGACGAGGATGACAGTATAACAACTCGAAAGAGTAAGAGACAAAGGATTGCAAAATCTTTTGGTGATGATTATATTGTGTACCTTGTGGATGACACACCAAGAACTATTGAAGAGGCATATTCTTCTCCTGATGCTGACTTGTGGAAGGAAGCAATAAGGAGTGAGATGGATTCTATTATGTCTAATAGTACTTGGGAAGTCGTTAAACGTCCTTATGGGTGCAAACCCATTGGAAGTAAATGGGTGTTCAAGAAAAAGCTTAGGCCTGATGGTACAATTGAGAGGTACAAGGCAAGACTTGTGATTAAAGGCTATTCACAGAGGGAAGGTGAAGATTTCTTTGATACATATTCACCGGTGGCTAGATTGACCACGATTCGTGTGTTACTTTCCTTGGTTGCCTCTCATAGTCTTCTCGTCCATCAGATGGACGTTAAAACAGCTTTCCTGAATGGAGAGTTAGATGAGGAGATTTACATGGAGCAGCCTGCGGGGTTTGTAGCAAATGGTCAAGAAGGCATGGTGTGTAAATTATTGAAATCATTATATGGTCTTAAACAAGCACCCAAGCAATGGCATGAAAAGTTTGATAAAACTTTGACATCTATCGGTTTTGTTGTGAACGAAGCAGATAAATGTGTTTATTATCGGTATGGTGGGGGCGAGGGAGTTATCTTGTGTCTTTATGTTGACGACATACTGATTTTTGGCACTAGCTTTGACATGATCAAGGAAGTGAAGGACTTTTTGTCCAATAATTTTGAGATGAAAGATTTGGGAGAAGCTGATGTTATCCTTAACATTAAGCTATTGAGAGAAGGCAATGGTGGGATCACACTTGTGCAGTCCCATTATGTGGAAAAGGTTTTGAGTCGCTTTGGGTTTAGCGAATGTGAACCTGCTCCTACGCCTTATGATCCTAGCAAGAAATTGAGGAAAAATCAGAGAATAGCTAAGGATCAATTAAAATATTCCCAAATAATTGGTTCGCTCATGTATTTGGCTAGCGCTACGAGGCCTGACATCTCGTTTGCTGTGAGCAAACTCAGCCGGTTTGTGTCAAATTCGGGAGATGATCATTGGCGTGCTCTTGAGAGAGTATTGTGTTATCTAAAAGGGACAATGAGCTTTGGCATTCACTATACCGGGTACCCGACGGTACTAGAGGGTTATTGTGATGCAAACTGGATATCTGATGCTGATGAGATATATGCCACAAGTGGATATGTGTTCTCACTAGGTGGTGGTGCTGTTTCCTGGAAGTCTTGCAAGCAGACCATTTTAACGAGGTCAACTATGGAAGTAGAACTCACAGCGTTGGACACCGCCTCGGTTGAGGCTGAGTGGCTTCGTGAACTCCTTATGGATTTACCGGTGGTTGAAAAACCCGTGCCGGCTATTTCTATGAACTGTGATAATCAGACTGTGATTATTAAGGTGAACAGTTCTAAGGATAACATGAAGTTGACTAGGCACATAAAGAGGCGTTTGAAATCTGTCAGAAAAATGAGAAACTCCGGAGTGATAGCGTTGGACTATGTCCATACGTCTAAAAATCTGGCAGATCAATTTACTAAGGGACTATCACGCAATGTGATAGATATTGCATCGAGTGAGATGGGCTTGAGACCCACTTGAAGTCTATCATGGTGGTAACCTATTCTTTGTGATCGGAGATCCCGTGAATTAGAATGGTGAAACAAGCTAGTGGTAGACTGAGAGGAAAGACCCTTAACAAGGTCCATTTCAGATGTACTTTTTTCCTAGCTGTATGGAAGGTTGGTGTTTTCACCTTAATGTGTTCCAAGTGGCTTGTTGAAGCAAAGATGTTGTCCTACAGAACATTTTTTGAGGAACACACCTATATGAGTTCAACTGTTAGTCACAGTTTATGAGATGTGGGTAATCTCTAGATACTCATAAAAGGCCCAGGAGTGTGACTTATATGCTCCAACCAGAGGGGATGCGTTTGGCAACCTAGTATCAGTAAATGACTTGGATGAAACTTATTACACACAAAACTGTCAATTCAAGGCATAGTCCATTGTACAATTGTGAATAAGTGTAGTCTTTGCTCTAGGTGGATGTTCAACTTAACAGTCTCCACCGAAACACTGGTATATTAAACGCTTGAAAGACGAGAGCATTTCTGTGGCTTCGCATTGGTGGGGATTGTTGGATATACATGGGCTTGTCCCATTTTGATTTATTCAATAATACGTTAAATGCAAAGGCCTACAATAATGCTACGGTGCACTAAAACTTTTAGTCCCATATTGAATGTTCACATGTCTTTTGCTCAACTTAAATAGATGGACTGATTGTGTGTCTATTGAGAAGTTGAGACAGGCTAAGGGCGTGCGCGGCGACGGTAATGGAACCGTGTTTTGCCACTGTGTCGCGCCATCCTAAAATATTGCGATGACCGTTGGCCTTCCGTCTCCCCATTCATGAGAGATGACCGTTGGCCTTCCGTCTCCCCATTCATGAGAGAGCTTAATTGCGGAGACCGTTGGCCTTCCGTCTCCCCATTCATGAGAGATGACCGTTGGCCTTCCGTCTCCCCATTCATGAACGAGCTTAATTGCGGTGACTGTTGGCTTTCCGTCTTCCTCTGCATGAGAGCTATATAAAGGGGGCAGTAGCTGGATAGAACACTCTTCTTTCTTCTTCCTTGCGTCGTTGCCTCAAACCAGCCCCGTCCCAACCTTCTGCGTGCACAGAGAGTTGGGAAAGCAGGCCTCCGAAGCCACGCCCGTGATCGAGACACCTGCCGGGTGTGCGGGCGATCAGGTTTTTGGGGAGTGTCTTCGCGACTGCTCGCTCCATCCTGGTGGTCGCGGTTGCTACGCACGCCATCGTCTTCCTCCCGGTGCCCGTTCGTGGGACTGCACTGCGAACAACGTCCTGCATCAAGCCCTGATTGACTACATCAAGCAACATGTTATGACGACTAACGTGAATAGAGAAACCGGTGCTTTGAGCATGGGTCCCTCTGTTGGGTACATCCTAACAACCTTTGTGTTCTATTTCTTTAACTATATCATATTGTGTTTGATGATAAATATGTTTCAAGCTACTGCTATTTATGTTGTCATAATAATCGCATGCTATTTATGGATTAAATTTAACATGAAAATGCCTAAATTCCTAACATCTCCTGTGTTTGATACTATACCGGCCTTGGAAAGAATCATGTTGCTTTATTTATGTTTCATGTTAAATTTTATAAATATGGTAGTAGACCGGTAATTATTAAATATCTACATTTGATGCATGAGAATCGTGGGCTTATTTCATTAATTTGTTTCCATTTCTAACCCTAACAGGTAATTAATACTTTATCTATTTCATATTACGTGCTTTTTAATTTTTTATAAGTGCAACTTATATGATTTTAACAAATTTATAGAAAAATATGACGACAACGATAATATGAAAATAATTTTATTTGATTAACCAAAAAAATTAACAGTGTATTGTTTTATATTATAGATGTTAATATATTTTAAACTTGGTTAAAGTAAAAAAAATGTTTTTAAAAAATTAAATTACTTATAATTTGGAACAGATGGAGTAAAAATATAAAGGCACATCTAGTTGAATACTGACCCAATTTTGGTAGATTGGTGGATGAGATCATGAGACTACAAGTTGTTTTAGGATATTAAATTGTAGTAGAGTGAGAACCAATATTTGTCCAACAACAAATAATTAAAAATAGTGAGCAAAATGTATTTTTAAACATTTTCAATGTCGAAAACAAAATGTCGTGCCGTGAGCCAATATTACGGAAAATCTCCGGCCACTCAATTATTTCAATCCTCGATCAGGACCAGAACTGACCCAAGAAAACACTCAAATCAAAATGACACACACAGCATTGAAGTTGCTACCTAGTTGACGAAGTAGTTGGAGCAAGCTAATATCGATCATGCATGCGATGGCGATCTACTTGTTTAATTTACGCATGCATCTGGTAATTTTGGGAATGTTATAGGATGTTATGTAGAGAACAGATCGATCGAGATGGATATATATCAGGGTCATTATGGTGTTCTCGTTACCTCCACGCGAGGTAATAGATTTAAAGAATCCTAACCATTGATTAAAAGAATTTAAAATAAATAATTAAAAATAAAAATGGTTAACCGGTTTTAACCGGTCACTCTATCTACCTTCCATATCCATTTCTTCGGAGAATTCAGAGTATCTTTAAAAGTTTTTTATTTTTTATTTTTTTTGAAAAAAAACATAAAATTTGAAAAAATAGAACTCTTCCAATTTATTTTGAAATGATTTTTTGAAGAGTCCTGAAATAAAATTTTGAATTTAAAAAGTTTGTTTTTATTTTTAAAAAAAAAACTGAAAAGAACATAAAACTTTGAAAAAATGAAAAAAACAAAACTCTACAAATTTTATTTTCAAATGATTTTATGAAGAGTCTGAAATAAAGTTTATAATTTTCAAAGTTTATTTTTATTTTTTAAAAATTTTCTGAAAAGAACAAAAAACTTTGAAAAATTTAAAAAAACAGAACTCTTCAAAATTTATTTTAAAATGATTTTATGAAGAGTTATAAAATATAATTTTGAATTTTAAAAGTTCTCTGTTTTTCATAAAAAAAATAAAAAAAAACTTTCAAAAGTCTACCGTGCATTCTCCGAAAAAGAAATTTCAAATGATTTTTTGAATATTTGTGAAATAAATTTTCGAATTTTCAAAGTTCTTTGTTTTTTTTAAAATTTTATACGTGTCATATGCCATAAATTAAGGGATTTCAAAATATTTTGGGCAAATGGGGGAAAGAAATATATTAAACGCATGGAAAGAATTTATTTTGCATGTATGTGGATCCCACGTTTAGAAAAAAGAAGGTAATATGACATGTTACCTCTACGAGGTAACAGATCACCTATTTTAAATCTGAGTCGTCCAATCACATGAATTGTATGGCTGATAAAATTTTAGGGCACGGTAAAAAATCCCATATATATGGCGACCACACACAAGCCGGCCGCACAACCATCGGACCCTCGATCGCATCTGCTCTTCTGTTCCCAGTTCAATTCCTACGATGAGTAACAACTGCAGTTACGTCGCCAACTACGAGCTGCTCCCATCGCACGCACGACGCGCGCGACGGCGGCGGCGCAGTTGCAGGCCGGATATATATGATGCGCACACCGCACATGCACGAGCGCCGCCGGGCCGGGGCAAATTACCGGAGTCGTCAGGATTCCACCAAACCCACCTGCGCGCCGTATCGCCGCAGGCGCCGCCGCCTCGTCGCCCGGAAAAGCACGCCGGTGAGCTATACACGCGCGCGCGCGCGCTCCACATACGCCGTGCGCGCACGGACACGGCGCATAATGCGTCGCTCTTGTGCTTGCTTGCGCCAAAAACGGCTAAAGCTTTACATACTAGCTAGTTGCTGGCCCGGCCGGCGTACGTGCGTGCCGCCACCGCAGTAAGTGCAACCAAAGCGCGCGCGGCCGGGGCAGTAAATTCCGATCTGGTCCGGTTGAGCCTTCTAGAGATCGATCTATATATGCAGTCACCTGCTGTGTCAGTCTTGACGATCTCTCGTGGTACACGTACGTACTTACGTACTGATCATTCACCGACGCGTCCGCCGTGGCGTGGCTGATTACTGACTTATTGATGAGCCTCGCGCACAGCTGCTCTGTAGTCTGTACTACTCAACCAGAATTAACCTGCACGCATCTATCGTTGGGTTTGCTGGGACCAGCTGAGGCACTGTACTATACCAGATCGAGTCGACACTTTTAACAATCATTAACGTGCTTAAGCAATAGTGGTACGCCCTAGTATATATGGAATGTGATCACACCACAACTTCACACATTATACTTGCCCGGCCATTCTTTTGCTACTAGTAATTAATCAGAAAACAAGCATACATATACACGTATATGTGGACTAATCATCAATTAATCATCAGTTACCTACCAACTACTATACATCTGTCTCCGAAGACAAACATGCTTGTTAATATATGCACGCACGTGATGTGCTCTGGGGATGACGTTACAGGTATTCATCGAATCGAATGGAAAAGTTGCACATGCAAATGCATATGCATCCGAAGACCGAGGCTGTGCTGGGTCGGTTACAATTACTAGTGGTACGGTACTGGTCACTGGAAGTTACAACCTTGACAAAGTTACATTCGTCTAGCTATAATGCACGGGAAATTATAACTTTATGTGTTCCAGCATCTTGAAAACATTACACATATATATATATATATTATCCTACACCATGTGTATAGAATAGCTATTCCACTGAAAAATCTACTACTGAGAAAAATAGTACTCAACTGTTATTCTACTGAAAGTAATACTCTCGTGATCAGTGTAGAATAATTATTCTACACACGTGATGTAGAATATCGCTCATGTGTTGTGTGTATATATAGATAGATACTTTGGGATTATATAATAATATCCCAAAAAACAAGTTATCCTTACATAAGAAGTGACACTGTACCACGAGGACGCAATATGGATTTGATTAAGTGTTGGAGAGAACTACGAACGAATCTTGAAGGTTATCTCTAGCTAGGAGATAATGAAAGAGTTTTTACACATGTTCGGTTTTCTCGAAGGATAACAACTCTATTTATGTATGTGTAGTACGAGATTTTGGGCGTACATAACCTTAAGCATATGAAAACTTATGAAAAAATGTCTCCGCCTAAAAACGTGAGTGTTGTAGCAATTGCTTTAGCTACAAATATATTTCTGTAATGTGGATAGTGTATGAAAGAATGTGAACCTATAGACGGGTTAATGAGTAGACCGTAGAGAGGGGTTTTATACTGGTTCAAGACTCCTTAGAGGATAATAGCCCTACATTTAGTTTATAGTTATTTTTTGGGTTGTCCCCCTTCTTACAAGGGTAATGTCTTGTCTTTATAGGCAAATATAAAAGGAAAAATACACTTTACCCTCTACTTACAGGACTCTGGCTACAGAGCTTCGTAGGGATAAAAATGATAAAGTTTAAGCTAGTACATTTGCCAATACCAGGGACAAGGCCCCCTGGTTTTGGTCTTCACGCTGTAGTGGTATTGGAATATTTTTACCTTCTTGTACAGGAGTACTGGCAGAGGGGACTTCGAAGGAGGCGTCGGAGGAGACCTCGATGCTTTGACTTCTGCCTTGTGGCTTCTGGGAGTAAACTTTGCATAGTAGGCTTCGGAGCGGGCTTCGCTTGTGATGAAGAGGTTGAGGCCTGCTATCAGTCTCGCTACCCTAATGGGCTTCGACCTTGCAGAGGTCTTGAAGCTTACTTGTCATTTGGCCTCTGTTAGGGTAAACTATTTCCCCTAACAGTGAGCATGTCAAGGCCTCAAAACATGATTTTTGCAACTTTCTCTGATTTCTTTGTATGAGAGGGATCGGGGTTATAAATGGTGATTAAGGCACCCAATTTAATGACCAATTATGAGGATAAACGGTCATTTCATAGGTAATAACTCCAAAGATAACAACACTAATAACTGTGGAATATGGAGATTAATGACGGCTTGGCTCTTAATGGCTACCGCTCGAGTACAGGTGGTCGGGAGGGCCCCTTTCCGAGTGCTGGACTCGGAAGCGTTCAGACCCCCGACCATTGACCGCATGGAGGATGCTGACCGTTCGGCTTGAAATCACTTGGGAGGTAGCCAGTGACTATATTCTTGACACAAGTCGTTTTAAACTTGTATCAAGAGTTGCTTAAACAAGTCATTTTGCATTTTATTCTGTATTTTGGACGTTTATACCCTTAACGTAGTAGTATTATTTTCTTCTTATTTTCTACACTATCTTTACTACCACATTGTATTTAATAGGGACAAACAAGGAAAATATATACTCCCCCAGTTTTCAAAAGGATTGTGTGTATTTTGGATGTTTTTACCCTTAAAGTAATATTCATAGACTCCTAGTAACCAATGGGACGGGAAGATTATTGAATTTGGTTGTTATGTACCCTATTTAATATGGACAAATAGGTAAATATACACACTAATTAAATCTTACTTAGTATATTAAACCATGTCCAAAACGACTTCTTTTTAAAAACCGAAGAAAGTACACTAATTAATAACTCCTTAGTATATGAAATCATATCTTAAACGAATTATTTTCTATACGGGAGGAAACACTTAGTATCGGCAAGATCAAACCGGACAACGTGTCAACCTGTGTGTGAGAAAAGAGATTTAGATCAAGGTATGGTATTCCTAACCAGTAGGGCGGCAATTTCTCGGACGAGCCTAGAGACGTGCTCCTATGGGTCAGGTTCGGATTCTTTTTTTAATTGTCAATCACTCGGGTTAAGGCTTTGTATTGTAAGTACATCAAATTTCCATGGCCGTTAAAAAGGTCAGGATTGTAGCACACGAGCAAAGACTTTGTGATTTGCGGCATGTTGCTCAACCATGCATCGTGCGTAGGGCCCATTTTTTTAGAGCTAGTATATCATAGGGAATCACCGAATTGTTTGGGAGACGCATTTAAAAATATATGCTCTCTGTCTCTTCATGCCATCCGTTGGTACCAGTAGAACCACTGAACCAGTAAACCACTCTGTTCCCGGCGCTGTTTCCTCCGACGAGCGATCACCGCAACCAAGTGGCGAAGACGCAGCGCCCGGCGGTAGGGGTGAAAGTGGTTCGGATAGTTTCCGATCGTATCTGGAAAAAACAGATTCGGATTCGGATTTTTTTGATTCGAATACGGATTTTTCGGATACGGATTCGGATTCAGATATTTTTTTTCGGATACGGAAACGGATATAATATGCCTGATATCCGTCGGATTCGGATACGGATTCGGATAATCCGGATAGTTCTTATTCGGATATCCGGCCCATTAAAAATACAGGCTCACTAGCCACACTGCAGACCCACATCACATAATAGGCCTTTATATGGCACTATGGCATATTTGGCTGGCAGGCCCACTGCCATGGCGCCATGGCCGAACCGCCCAAGCATTTTGAAATAAAAAATCTTCTTTATTTTTTAAAAAAAACATTTTTAAAAAAACATAAAGAATATTTTTTAAAAAATATATATATATATTTAAAAATGGGATAAATTTCTATAAATTTAAACAGATAAAATTTTTTAATAAATAAAAAATATTTTTTTAGTTCTTTCAATTTAAATTTTAAAAACACAATGAATTAATGAAAAATAGCAAATTGACATATAACAATATCCAAATTTTCCATAAATTAATATATGTTGTATTTTAATTATAGAAAAAGTTTAAACAAATATTTAACTATCAATTTGTTTTTAAACCTAACACATTTCTTTTAACATTCGTACATGCAAACTTTGTCAAAATAATTTTAAATTTTTATCACAGTATCTATGTATCGTATGATGATACCATGAGACGTATCATATTTTTCAGACTTAATTTGAATTTTTTAGAATTAAAATTTCATTAAGCTCTACGTTGTCCATCGAGTGTCGTAACATTTTTTTAAAAAAAATATCTTTCAATTTAGTGGATACTGACTTAAAATAGACTCACATGCATGAATATGATTTTTCTAGAATTTTTAGATCATTATTTCATGCACTTGTAGTTCAAATTTGATAAATTTCAATATAAATCAAAGAAACATACATAATGAATTAAAAATAGCAAACTTATGTATAAAAATGTGAATTTTTTTTATAAGATTAGATATGTTGTATTTTAATCATAGAAAAAAAATCAAGTTTAAACAAAGATTTAACTATTGATTTGCTTTTAAACCTATCACATTCTTCTTAACATTCTAACTCATTACTCTCAAATCTCCATTTTTCTTAACATCGTAGATGCAAACTTTGTTAAAAAAAATTTAATTTTTTATCACAGCATCTTTGTATCGTATGATGATACCATGAGACATATCGTATTTTTCTAACTTGATTTGAATTTTTTAGAATTAAAATTTCATTAAGCTCTACGTTGTCTATCGAGTGTCGTAACATTTTTAAAAAAAATATCTTTCAATTTAGTGAATACTGACTTAAAATAGACTCACATGCATGAATATGATTTTTCTAGAATTTTTAGTTCATTATTTCATGCACTTGTAGTTCAAATTTGATAAATTTCAATATAAATCAAAGAAACATACATAATGAATTAAAAATAGCAAACTTATGTATAAAAATGTGAATTTTTTTATAAGATTATATATGTTGTATTTTAATCATAGAAAAAAATCAAGTTTAAACGAAGATTTAACTATTGATTTGCTTTTAAACCTAACACATTCCTTCTTAACATTCTAATTCATTACTCTCAAATCTCCATCTTTCTTAACATCGTACATGAAAACTTTGTCAAAATAATTTTAAATTTTTATCACAGCATCTATGTATCATATGATGATACCATGAGACGTCTCGTATTTTTCAGACTTTATTTGAATTTTTTAGAATTAAAATTTCATTAAGCTCTATGTTGTCCATCGAGTGTCGTAATAATTTTTTAAAACAATATCTTTCAATTTAGTGGATACTGACTTAAAATAGACTCAAATTCATGAATATGATTTTTTTTAGAATTTTTGGTTCATTATTTCATGCACTTGTAGTTCAAATTTGACAAATTTCAATATAAATCAAAGAAACATACATAATGAATTAAAAATAGCAAACTTATGCATAAAATGTGAAATTTTTTATGATATTATATATGTTGTATTTTAATATTAGAAAAAAATTCAACTTTAAACGAACATTTATATTTCAAATTTATAATTTTAAACTTTATCTCTTTCACTCCAAAAATAAGTAAATAGTCAACTTTGACTAAAACCCTATCGACCCTAATTTTATTTCTCTCTCCCGGTCTCTCCTACTCCTATCACCTCTCTCTCCCCGTTCGTGATGATTTATATGATGTTAACTATTATTTGTTATTTGTGTATTGTGATCGTGAATAAATAAATACATTATTGATATTCGGTAAGTATTCGTAATCGTATTCGTATTCGATTCATATCCGCTCCGTATTCGTATTCGATGATATCCGACTCCGTATCCGTATCCGGATTATTCGAATCCGAATTCGAATCCGAATTCGAATCCGAAAAAATATATGAAAAAAAATATGATATTAGCGATATCTGTCCGTATCCGATCCGTTTTCACCGCGCGGATTACTGGGCCGAGCCGCCACAGAAGACGAGAGGCGCGAGCCGATCGAGCAGAGCTTTGCCAGCCCCGGCCCCCGGTGCCGCGAGGTCAAACGCCCTGCTACTCCCGCTATCTCCTCCTGCTTGCATGCGTCCCCGACCTACCCCCATAAATTCCCCCTTTCCACTACCCAGGGAACCCGGCCTTACGCATCCGTCGTGGCGCCAGTCCCCTCTATATATGCACGCGTTCCCCTTCTCGCCGCCTGCACCACACTAGCACTGCCACTTCTACTGCCACTGCCAGCTTCCTCTCTATCGATCGATCAGCTAACGACACTGGCAGAAACAGGGTGAACTAGTAGCAGCAGGTATTATCATAGGGGCGTGAGACCGTACGTGTAGCTTGTCGGAAGAGATCGATGGTGTTTCCAACCATCCTGCCTAAGATAGCCGCGCACTGGCTCTTCACCTTCTACCGCGCGGCACGTAAGCTCCGCGGCCATGCGTTCCAGTACGGCCGAAACTCCGCCACCAAGCCGCCATCCGTCTCGCATGCTGCTTCGGCGGGGACCGCGTCCAAGTGCACCGGCACCGCCGTCCCGGACACCGCCGACAAGGCCGTGGTTTTCGGCTTCGAAGGCGCGATCATGAGGTCCACGGCGCTCTTCCCCTACTTCATGCTCGTCGCCTGCGAGGGCGGCAGCCTGCTGCGGGCAGTGTTCCTGCTCTGCGCCTTCCCACTCGTCTGGGCGCTGGGCGAGCGCGCTGACGCCGGTGTCAAGGTCATGGCTTTCCTCGCCTTCTTTGGGTTGAGGCCCAATGACATGGACCTCGTGGCCCGAGCCGTCCTGCCAAAGTTCTACATGGAGGGCCTCAACGCGCAGGTGAACAGCCGCCTCTGGCTGCCGGCGAGGAGGAAGGTGGTGGTGACGAGTGCACCGAGGGTGATGGTGGAGTGGTTCTTGAAGGAGTACATGGCAGCCGACGTGGTGGTCGGCCGCGAGCTGCAGATGGTTAGGGTTGGCCGAGGCTTGTACTTCACCGGACTACTTTGCGGGCCAGGATCGGCGCCTGTGCCGAAGCAAAAGGCGGCCGTGACCGAAGCGTTCGGAGCGGACGGCGCCGTGGCCGACGTCGCCGTCGTCGGGAGAGGCAACCAGCTCGACCACCCCTTCATCCCCTACTGCAAGGTGCGTACTTGCGTGCGTTATTAACGACGAATTAATAGGTTTTCCTCTAGTTAATTACTGCCCAGTGCCCAGAACACTCCCAATAAGTACAGTTTATAAATTATAAGTGGTTTTATAATTAATGGATAGATAAATATTATTTTAGACCGATTTTCAATATATGTGATTTCAAAAGTAGTTTTATATAAAAAAACAGTAATCTTTGTAGTGCACTCTACGTTATACTGACTCACGTCTTCTCACTTAATTAACTGATCAAGTATCACATCATTCTTTGTCTACGTGACATAGCCTATGCACTCAACCCTTCCATCCTGTATATTTAGTGTATAGAGTTACTCGACAGCTGCTGGCTCCTGCTACATATATACATGGGTGATAAGTACACTGTTGGTTCAGATTTACCGCCAGGCAAGACGTACGTACATGTGGTCCGTCGAGAACCACAGACACATCAGTTTACAGCAGCAACATGCACAGACACCTGGCCAATTTGTTGAGTTTGGTGTGTTTGGTGCGTGTGTGTGGGGGGTGGGGCACTGAATCCAGCTTCGCGAAAAACCTTTATGGCCGCGAGCGACGACGCGCGCGACCACCGCACGGTGGCCTCTCCTCCGCGAGCACATGCAGACTAGACGACGACGCACACGCCATTGAAGCGCATTTATGCGAGGTCTCTGGTGACATTTATTAATAAGCTTATGTTTCTCCCAGGCCGTTCGCTGTTTTCGCGGACCCGGCCTGCCCTGTGCAAGCGCGCGACATGGCAATCGCATCAGGAGGGGTGCCCTTAACTTTACACTGTTTGGCATTTGCAGTTTCGCGGCACCGTTCGTTCGTCGCCTCGATCTGCACTATGCATGCACTTCTCTCCGGGTCTCTCCTTCTACCCTGCACGTACGTACACTTGCAACAATGCAACACCGTATCGCCCACGGCCTAATTCTCGATCGGCCGTACAAATCTCCAAGAAACAACCGGTTCTGAGTATCTTTATGGGTCTTAACTATTATTTACCTACTTCTCACCTGCTTCACTAAGGACGTCCTGCTTCGTCTTAACTCGAGTCGATAGATGTGCATGGCTGATTGACTATTACATGCATGCCTAATGGCTAGCTTTCTAATGTAACTGTGTTTTGCTTACGTGAATAACTCTCATACTTCACCGTGGGTTGATTTTTAGCTTATTTTTTTCGTAATTTATACTGAGAAGGCTTATTGTTAAGAGGACGTACGTGCTCTTGCTCTTACACGTAGGTGCTCGTATTGTTGGACGTGCTTCGGAACATGAACGTGACCAGAATATTTCGTTATTAGCATGTTGATTAATATATTATCAATTAAACATGGTATAATATAAACCTAATAAATAAGTTATAAAAAATATGATACCAATAATAATCATTTTTTTGAAAAAAATGTATTTTCATGAATAAACCAGCTAATCTCTGTAAGAACACCGGATGAGCTTTACATTTTCATTTTTTAGTGGCGTTAACAAAAAATCACAAAAATGTTTGGTGATTATAGTATCAGATTATCCTGGAAATCGTTATTTTTTTAATTCGATCGCCACTGTCAGAATGTGTGGCTACTACAGATTAGATTTAGATCCCCAATCCGACACCAGTGATTACAGTTCATAAATGAGATCACTCTACCAGTTTCCTGATGGATAGGGTATATATAGTGGCAAAGTACTTTATTAAAAGGAAGAAAGTTATAGATATATGTACTATGCTAATTTGAAATGGGTTTGAAAATGGTGATATTTAGAGATTTTTTAAAATCTAATAAAAAATGTATGTACTTTTGAAAAATTTGCAAAAATAGCGCCGACTGGATGTCACATCAGCTTCAGTCGGTACTTTCAACTAGTGTCACGTTAGCTTCCGTCGGTATTTTAAGTACCGATCGTACGTTACTTTTGCAAATTTTTCAAACGGACATACAGATTTATTTTTTTTTAAAAAAAATATTATTTTTTAAAAAACCATATTTAGACGTACTCTCTTGCAGTTTTGCAGTTAGATGTGAATATAATTGAAGTTTTGTTGAATATTTGTGTACCGTTTTAATGTCCGAAAAAGACATCAATTAATTGAAGTCTTTTGGGTGGCAATAAACAGTAATCGGTATATTTGTGATAATAACCGAGTAATATCGTTCCCAGCGAAATATGAATACGGTGTCTCTGATTTGATTGCCATAAATACTGATGTCAAAAGATGTTTCCGATCGAATTAATTGCCATAAATAGTGGTGTCAATGGCTGCTTCCGTCGCTGTCCTTGTGCGATTTAGGGAGCGTTTAAAACAGCTTATTAAAAAGTGGATTAATAATTGGATTATTCGCTGCACGCTTTTGGTTAAGTACAATTTATTTGAAAACTTGCTTCTATAAATAAATTAGAAAAGAATATGTCACGAATTCCGTATGCGTAAATAAATAAAATATTAGACAATTCTCAATTTGTTGGGCGTTTTGCGAAAATGTTTTTGTCTTACGGCAACGACCATTTTTGCCACAATAATAGTACTTTATTATTTTAGCTTTGAGTTTTAAGTCTTAGATAAGGAGTTGTCTAATGATTTTTACATAATTTAATTTTTATACCTGTAAAATTCTTAAGGAGATGTACAGTGTTTTATTACAGAAGTCGTAATAATTCGGTGAATTGATTCCGCCAGGAAGTTTACGTGGTGAACAGGGAGAGCAGCAAGAACGCCCGGCTGCCGCGGGACAAGTACCCAAAGCCGCTCATCTTCCACGACGGCCGCCTCGCCTTCCTCCCCACCCCCGCCGCCGCGCTCGCTTTCTTCCTCTTCCTGCCGCTCGGCGTCGTTCTCTCCGTCGTCCGCATCTCCATTGGCATCGTGCTACCCTACAAGATCAACTTCGCTGCCGGCGCGCTCTTCGGCGTCCGCTTCCGGACCTCCGGCCTCCGTGCCGCGGAGCCAGGCGTCAAACGCAGGGGCGTACTGTACGTGTGCACGCACCGGACGCTGGTCGACCCGATCATGCTCACCACCGCGCTGCAGAAGCCCGTGCCGGCCGTGACGTACAGCCTGAGCCGGCTGTCCGAGATCATCGCGCCCATCAGGACGGTGCGGCTGACGCGAGACCGCGCGCGCGACGCCGAGACGATGTCGCGGCTGCTGGAGCACGGCGACCTGGTGGTGTGCCCCGAGGGCACTACCTGCCGCGAGCCGTACCTGCTGCGGTTCAGCCCGCTGTTCGCGGAGCTCGCCGACGACATGGAGCCCGTGGCGCTGGACGCGCAGGTGACGACGCTCTACGGCACGACGGCGAGCGGACACAAGTGGCTGGACCCGTGGTGTTCTTCGCCAACCCGGCGCCGTCGTACCGGGTGGAGTTCCTCGGCGCCGTGCCGCATGAGTGGACGCGCGCCGGCGGCAGGGCCGGCGCCGAGGTGGCGAACTGGGTGCAGGGGCGGCTCGGCGACGCACTCGGGTTCGAGTGTACAGGTCTGACTCGCCGCGACAAGTACATGATGCTCGCCGGCAACGACGGCGCGGTCGCCAAGTAGAGGGAGCGCGCTCCGTCTGTGGTTGAGGTCTTCAGGACGTTCTGTGTATGCATACATGCATGGTCGGTAACTAAACCCGTCAAAAAAATTTACCGTAATCTGCGTGGAAGTGACGAAAGTTTGTGTTTTTTTGCTGCGTGTACGTGTAAAGGAATTACTTTGGCAGTGAAAGCTTCTCAAATACAAGACGTTTGGATTGAACAAAGAACAGTTCATAGATAAGACATCAACTTCCCTGAGCACGGGCAGCCATCTGCCTTGTAGAAAAAGCTGATCTACCACTGGTGATCAGCAGGGGAGATTGGGCTTTCTCGTTGTTGTTGCATCTAACGTTCAAGCCAGGGTGATAATCTCGGTCAGCTTCCGAAGCCTTCACGGCCACACTGTTGCGTGTCTTGTTCAGGCCTCAGGGGCTCCGTTTCAGTCGTGTCATCCTTGTCACTTGAGTTATGGCGAAGTCGACATTATTCATGAAACGAGAGCTGAGGTTTCCTTGATTTTTTGAGGTAGGAGTACAAGCACAACATAATCCAAAGTTGTACATACTCTGCTCAACCCATTCATCGATCCATGGTAGAATTGTTGCTTCGTTGATTTTGCATAAATAGTTAGTTACATACTTCCTTTAGTTTCAAAAAGAAGTTGTTTTAGGACCATATCTAAAGTTTTAAAAATATATCGTTTCGTATCTTTGTGTATATTTTGATCTTTTTTATCTTTAAAGTAACCAATGAGATAGAGATTATTAAATTTGATTATCATTAAACTTCCTTAGTACACGAATTCATAGGTAAAATGATTTTATTTTATAAATTAGATGGAGTACCCGTATATGTTTTTGAGGAATTGACATCTTCTGCAGTCCTGCTCGTCGACTGCAGAGGGTAGTCGTCTCTTTGCACCATCAGATTTTGATCCAACGGATATCGGAGGGAGATTTTGCAGCGGGCTCCATACGAAATAGAGTCCACCTCCAAAACTTCGAGAAGCTTTTGTACTATCGGATCCGCGTTAAACGGTACGGATCAAGACTTTGTGCAAAGGAAAACCCCGGTGTCAGGACCGTTCCCATTTTTGAGACCTTACCGGCGACGCTAGGGCAAAAAATAATGCGTACATCTCGAGTATTTTCAGTCAGAATCGCATCAGCTTTCGTCGCTCCGATCTGAAGCTTCCGGGACCAGTGGTATAGCTATGCTTCGGAACCCTTTTTTGTTGGGCTAGCCCTAGGCCAGATCTGGCCCAACTCCCTGAAACCATTTCGGGCCTTCAATAAAGCAACATAGTTAGTAGCATAAAAGGCCTTGGTGTTGATCAGAAAACTTGCCAGTCCAAATTCGACGGGAATCTCTCCGACGTCGATCTGAAACCGAGCCAATCTGAACCATACTGTTACTGCACTTTCCAACATCGATCGGAGCACCAAAAGCTCGAAAACATTCCAAGCCGACGAAGAGTAGATAGGCGGATAGAATATAGATACCTTGTTCATCTCCATCGTGCTCTTCACTTCACTCTAGCAAGTGGCAACCACTGAAGCAGTGAAGCTCTAGCCTCCACAAACAGAAAGCTAATCGCAGAGCTTTAGCCATGATTTGTGCACACTGATGCAGCTGTACGTGAACAGCGAAAAGGCAAAAGGGTAGCAAACAGCATCTTCTTGCGGTTGCAGAGATTAACCGAGGCGAGAGAGAGCTTCCCCGAGATTGCTACACTTTCTTTTTTCTTGAAGCAATCACACACAAGAGTGTGGATGTATATATTGAAATAGAGGGAGAAAGATGACTTCCATAGATCAGGCATGTTCAAGGGAAGCTTTAATTTGTGTGAAAAAATTTACTACAGATTCCTGTGATTGTATTCAATGTGTATGTTTGATTGCTAAACTCTCTTAACTTTGCGAAACACCAACCATTTTCTGAACCTCGGTGGGTGCAAATGTTTGTAAACCTCGTACAGGACCTACGCATATATTCGCCGCGATCCCGATGCGATCGTGGGGCGCGATGAACGCGTCCAGCATGAAGAATTCTTTCACCTCCAAAGTACTGCTTCTTGTCGTCCTCGTCGCCGTGCCTTTTCCTCCCCGGCGAGATCTCCGTCCCCGGCCACCGATCGACCAAAGCCTTTTGCTTTCTCCCGCGCATTTCTTTGCCATATTTTGAGGCCTCCCTCTTGCGTGCTCCTGCAAAGCTCCCGGACTCCCGTCCCAAGTTTCCTCTTATTCCCTTTCCCGGCCGGCCTCTCTTCCCCTGTCGTCCAAGGAACCTGTGATTCGCCGTTGTTGCGTCAGGTATATATACGCCATGGATGCAGGGAAAGCAAGGTCCTACTTTACATTTCGCCGTCAGGTCCAGGTCAGGTAGCAGCTGCATTGTTTGGACTGGAATAGTAGACATGGCAGGTGTTGGGGCACGGAGTTGCTTGGGCTTCCTTCTTCTTCTTCTTGCCTTCTGTGGTGGTGAGTTGTTGATTTATTGTTACTGCCCAGGCTTTGTTTTGAACGTAGTATTGTGCATGAAGTATCGAAAATTGGAGATCCTATATGAATGTGATCAAATTTGATGTCGATTTTAGTTGCACCATTTATAGTCCTAGTGAAGAAATTTAGTGTGTTTTTGTAATTTGACATGGCAAAACAAGATATCAGTACATGAAAAATGGTGGCTTGACCTCATGATCTGTAACAGTAACCCGTACAGATATTTTCGTCTTACCTGTTTTCGATTGATCGCAACAGGAGCAGAAGCAGCCGATGCATCAGCTCATGGAGCGAGCAAACACAGGCTACTGACCACAGTCTCCGTGGCGAAACCGTCGTACCCCACGGTCAGCACGCCCATGTCCGCCTCCACCGCCCCGAGGACGATGCCGACGAGCTCGTCATCCATGACGTTCCCGTCACTGGCGACCGCGAACGGCGGCGGCGGCGTCGGCGTCGGCGGGACGTGGTGCGTGGCGAGCCAGAGCGCGAGCCTGACCGCGCTGCAGGTCGCGCTGGACTACGCCTGCGGCTACGGCGCCGACTGCTCGCCGATCCAGCAAGGCGGGAGCTGCTTCAACCCGGACACTGTCCACGACCACGCCTCCTACGCCTTCAACAGCTACTACCAGAAGAACCCCATCCCCACCAGCTGCGACTTCGGTGGTACGGCCACCATCACCAACACCGATCCGAGTAAGATCATCCATATCCCGAATTTCGGACTACTCTATCGCAACACACGCGTGACGCGTCTATGTTGTTACATCTTCCTGACGAACTTGCTCGTCTTTCAATCACGCAGGTTCAGGGTCGTGCCAGTATCCAGCATCAAGGTAAGATTTTGTGCCAATTCAAAGTTTCAAACAAAGTTTTAAAGAAAATAAGTTATTTTTTTCTACAAACAACGGCTGAAATTCTCATTCTGGCATGGAACGGCAGCGGTGGAGGTCAAGGACAGAACACGATGCCCCCGCCGGCGCCGACCACCCTGCCCCCGCCGGCCCCGACCACCCTGACGCCGACGACCCCGACGCCGACCACGCCGGACATCGGAACGCCAGTCTACGGGTCAACGACTCCTCCCGACTACGGGTCAATGTCCCCTCCTGGCTACGGCTCAAACTCGCCTCCTGACTACAGCGACGTCGGCGCTGCTCCGGCGACGGCCAACGTCAAAGCAGCGGCGCTGGCGCTCGCGTGCGTCCTGATCGCGACGATGTCTCTGAGCATGTCGACGTGATCTCCGACGACGACGCGTACTACAATTCAAGGCGGCAATTTGCAGCTCAGGAGTTTCAGAGGTGGCGCCGCGTTGGGTGCCGAAATATGCACGCAAGATTCGCCGCAAACGCCTCCCCTGCCAGCGCGCAACGCTACTAGCTAGCTCGGCAAAGCTGAGGTGCCCACATCTGTTTTTAGTCTCGTCAGAATCGAATTCGGAAGCACGGTGATGCAGCTTCTAGTGCCGTCCCAGTACTTATAGCGGCAGCAGGAGATTGTTATGTTTATATTACACATTCCACTTAGAAATCTCTATGAGAAAATTTATTTCCTTATTCTTCACGCCTTTTGCTCACGCTGAATCGTTTCGTTACAAGGCAAAATGGACAAACCAAAAAAAAATATTCTAGAAAATGGGATTTTTTGAAAAATAAAAATAAAACTGCTTCTCAGGTTGTCCTGTCCGCAGAAAGCCCAACTGGTCGAAGAGTCTTAAGCTAAAGACCATTATTACTGAGGCCTAAATCTGGCCCAATAAATTAAAGCCTTATAAGTTGATGCACAAGTACAATCCATGTCGCCGTCGATTTCTCCATCTAGGAGATCCTTACGGACTCCGGGACTCTGCTTACATCTCCGGCTGCGCTGCAATTAATGAGGCAATTTAGCTTTGATTTGCTTCAGATTACCTAGAGGTCGTAAGAGAATTTGGAGACGGTGACAAGGTGTTCCTATAGAACTTGATAGCTTCCTATGTTTTTTTATGGAGGTTAAGTAGTAAGGACTCGAACATTGAAGCCCATACACTTCTGCCAGAAGTGTCTGCATGTGTTGTAGCGCTGCCGCCGGACCAAATACGTGTGCTTGCTCAGTCGGCCGGAGATTTTTAAGCCTCGCTATAATAAAGGCCATTTAAAAACCACAAATGCAAACAAAACGTCCGAATCACAAGTGTAGCAGGACACATATTTTTTCCCCGTGGCAGCTAGCGACGCTGCGTATCGCGCCATGAGCTGGCCGGCCGGCCGTAGGCGTAACGTACGCACATTCCCCATCGCAAAACATAATAGTCGCATGCAGATTCCGATCGATGAATACTGCGGTTTGCGTGTCGCTATGCTGCCAACCCAGCATGCATAGTTGATAGCCCACAGGAGAGGGATGGTGAGTTGTGACGAGAGAACAGCTAGGTAGCTTAGCTTACCGCCGTCCAACAACGCAATAATGCGTGGCGAGTCTCAGACCAAACCGCCCTGCAGCCTGCAGGCTGCAGCAGTCGTACCGGCATTTCACATCGCAGATGCACAGTAAGCGAGACTCGGGTACAGTCCGCTACTGCTCTATGCCGAAGGCGGCGTCCGCCGTCTGCATCGCGCCATCGCGACACGCGCCCATGTGCTTCGGGCAGTCACAGACGCGGCAGGCAACGGAATAATGTTCAGAAGTGCGAGATATATGACATTATTATCACTAATACGGCAAGATATTAATATCCAAGTTGAAAAAAATTAAGACATACAGTATTAAGTTAGTATAGAGATGAAGCGGTTAATTAGGGTTGAACGTAGCAATAAGTAAGATAGAGTACTATTCGGAACTATTGCTCGCTACCAACGTCCCGTGCCTACGGAGGCCGAGAAACAAAACGCTGCACCCAGCCCAACCAACTACCACCAACGCCCTGTGCCAACCTAAGCGGCCGCGCGGCGCGTCGTCGTCTAATCATGCGAGCGAGCGAACCCCGCGCGCGGACGTCGTCGTCCCCGGCCACGGCCCACGCGGGGGGACCAAGACCACCCGGGCTAGTCCCCAATTATTCATTTGGGCGGATCGGGATCAGCGAGCGAGCGAGCGGTCGGCCGGCCGGTGTTGCGTTCTGTGGCCGTGGGTGGCATTCGTGACGGGGCTCGCGCGCGGCGCACTCCTTCCATCGCCTTCTCATCCTCTTCCCCGCCCCGTTAGACACGCGCACACCGGCACAGGGTCTTGTGGTGCGCCGGCTACCGCGGTGTGGGCGGCTGCGGGTGTGTCACCACCGTCGTGCTGGAGTTGGGGGTAGCGTCCATGCAAGCCTGGCCCTGTCGCCCGGGTGTCCCCCTGTGCCCCCGCGGCGCCTTTCTAGTTCTCATCGCATTATTGACTTGGCACTAGGCACGGTCCCGGTCCGGTGCGTACGCCTACGGCTCGGTCCTGCACCCCTGCTTTCGGGGCGGTACGCGATCGTCTGTGCCGCCCTGTCTCATGATGCCGCAGCATGCAGCAGCGCCCTCATGCTGTTTGCGATGTGTTTGTTCACGATCCGCTAGCCCGTACAGCACTTGCCCGCTGGAGATCTGCTTCGTTTCATCGTGGCGCAGGTCGCAGATTCAGATCAAGTGGGACTGTCTGCACGGCTCGGTCAATGTTGAGGCCTATAAAGTCGTGTGTGCTAACTCGAGTACAGTGTATCCTAGCTTAGATGCAGCTTTTGATGTCAGTCGATCAGCGATCACTCGCATACTCACGTGGGTCTGCAAGGGCCTTGTCACTGTGCCAGCAAGAGGAGGCAGCCGCAGAGGATCGGCGGAAGGTCGAGGAGAATTTCATGGGCAGTGACGTACAGCTGTGAGCCGGGATACGCCAAGAGGTAGCAAAGCAGCAGACGTGGTGGATTAAAGAATGCGCAAAACAACAGAGAGCTCGGTGAGAAGTGGTGGACGAAGCAATGGCTGCCCCTCTCAAGCCAGCCTAAATCCATGCGCCTCGTCCGTGTCATGCTTATGCATGCAGTTATTCTATCCTCACAGTTGACCTTATCCTTCAGAGTTCAGAGTTCAAACCGGCAAATTCTCTTCTTTTAGTTATTCCCTGCGGTTGCTGCTCTCCCCCAGCAGTCCCAGTCCACGGATCTCCACTCTCCCGCAAAGAGCAATCTCCCTCCCTGTCCATTTTCACCGTTTTTAACAATCTACCACGCCATTTCTTTAATTGCCATCCCACCCATTTCTCCTTCACTCCTCCCTGACCCAGCCTTTAATGCTACACCTGCAACATCCACCACCTTCTCTTTTACTCCCTTCTCCCTCTCCCTCTCTCGCGGGGGTTACCTCCATCGCCAATGCTGGTTCAGGTTGGATTCTTGGTTTTCGTTTTGCTAAACGACGTTGTTATTGCCCACATTTAGCGATCTCAAGTTCTTGGTTGGATTAAGTGTGGGATTTGGTCCTAACTTATGTTGTTGTTTTTTTCTCTCCCCCTTTTGATGTTTCAGGTTCTTTGCTTGAGGAATGAGTGGATGGAGGTCTTGTTGCCGAAAGGGGTAAGTTTTAGCTTTATTCTCATGTGATGAAATTGGGAACAGAAGAGAATTTTGGGAATCCTCATGTCTTTTCCCTTTTGGCTATCAAATTGTATTCTTTTCCTGCTTCCATCGATGCATCTCACCATCCCAAAAATAATGTATGTTTCTCTTGGGAGCAATTCTTGTAGTATGGAGCAGTGATTGCGAGTTGTTGGGTCTCTTTTTCAAGGGTAGTCCAAGCGGCATTTTTTCACAGACTAGACTCGTTGATTGTTTCAATGCAAGAACCTCGCCAAATTAGTTGTGTTTAATCATTCTGCAGGGAGAAGAGTTCATCCACATTTGTTACTGATGCCAATTAGGGGTCTCCATTGATGCAGTTCAACTGAATTTCTCAATCTAGACTAGAACTGAGCAAGGCGCCGCCATGGGTTCCAGTGATCTGAGTTCTGAGATGGAAAGGGCGGTTCTTGGCCTAACATTGTGGGTGTGGATTGCAATCGGTGTGGTCGCTCTACTAGTGGCCATTCTGCTCATGGTATGCATCTGGGTGGCCTCCCGTCGCAAGATGAAGAGAACGATGGACAGTTTGAGGCAGACACAGATCCCCATCTTCTCCAAGGAGATCCCAGTCGACAGGGTTGGCAGTCGTAGCCTGGCTCAGACAATGCATGAACACGAGCAGTCTAGCTTTCCGCCACAGGACAAGCACACGAACCAGGAGCCCGAGAAGACGTTGGGGCATATGGCGTTACGCAAGTCCTCGGATCCTGACAACATGAGCCAGGGGAGCTCGGTTTGCAACGCCGACCGTGGTGGTAGCGTGCATTCCGGCGAAGATGGCAGCACGGGGCATGGCAGGAAGCCGTACTCTCCTGCGGCGTTCGTGTCAGCGTCACCACTGGTTGGCCTTCCTGAGTTCTCTCATCTTGGCTGGGGCCATTGGTTCACTCTGCGTGACATTGAGCTTGCTACCAACCGGTTCTCTCGGGAGAATGTGCTTGGAGAGGGTGGGTATGGAGTCGTGTATCGTGGCCGTCTAGTGAATGGAACCGAAGTTGCCATCAAAAAGATCTTTAATAATATGTAAGCTCACAATCGGCTCCTTGTTACCTCTATGATCTTCTCTGTTTCTTCCAATCTAACTGAATTGCTTAATTACCTTGCATGTATCGACTTTTCACGAGCTTGCAGGGGGCAGGCAGAGAAGGAATTCAGAGTGGAGGTTGAGGCTATTGGCCATGTTCGACATAAGAATTTGGTTCGGCTGTTGGGCTACTGTGTCGAGGGAGTGAATAGGTATGTCAAGTGGAAGGCATGAATCACTTGCTCAACTGGTTGTTTCTATTCAGAAACATGTACAGTTTAGTAAATATAAGGCAATGATTGGGTTTTCTGATTTATATACTCCTCATGCTTAGCTAATCTGATTTTGATGTTACATTTATATGGACTATCTACATGATCCTTATCAGCACAACTGAAGGAACTACAATTTTATTTATTTATTTATTTTCTGGTTTAGTTGATGAGAAAGATTGTGCTTTTAGTAAACTAGCCAAATTACTTGTGAAATTGTGCAGGCTACATGCTACTATGTCTAAATAGCTCTCTTCGTGACATGGAGTGGACTTGTCCTGAAATATCTTCTATGTTTTTCAGTTGTATCTTCTTCAACCTTCCTTACACTGCTCCTTCATGTGGACTAACTTTCTATACAAACAACAATTACCTGCATCACTCTCTCTCTCTCTCTCTCCTTCGTGACTTATTTAGTGTTGAGTTAGTGTGCTACATTAGTATTTAGTACCATTTTGGTATGACAAATATAGTTTAATGAGAATTATTTCTTCTTTTTATGAAATCTGTATTCATTGGCCTTTTGAGGTAGAACCAGCAAGCTCGCATCCATTGTTTATAAATTTGTGGTTTTACCTTAACTTATAAATCGCAGCAACAATATAACAATGATTTTTAATAGAGATTATTCCTAATATGCCACTGAAAAATTATGCAGTTCCATATATGTCATTGGTTGTGTCACATGTCAGTGACACAACCAGTGGTATATTTGGAACCGAGTGAATTTTCAGTGGCAAATATGGAACTTTCCCTTTTTAATAGGATGTTGGTGTATGAGTTTGTGAACAACGGAAACTTAGAGCAGTGGCTTCATGGAGCTATGTGTCAGTGTGGTATTTTTAGCTGGGAAAATCGCATGAAGGTTGTTATCGGCACTGCAAAAGCGTAAGTTTCATCAGTTTCTCAGTCTAAGATACATATTGTTTCTTTTGCCTGAATTAATTTGTTTTTTTTCTGGTTTTAATCATGATGGTTCACAGACTTGCTTACCTTCATGAAGCTATAGAACCAAAAGTTGTGCACCGAGATATAAAATCAAGCAACATCTTGATTGATGATGAATTTAATGGAAAGGTCTCTGACTTCGGATTGGCCAAGCTTTTGGGGTCTGATAAAAGCCACATTACTACTAGAGTGATGGGAACATTTGGGTATTTTTCCTGTGCTCTTATTTAGCAGCTATGCGTTATGTGTACACTTTTGCATCCAATGTTCCCAAGCTTAAAGAGTTTAACATTTCTCATCCACTCTTCTTGATTTAGATATGTTGCGCCTGAATATGCTAACACGGGAATGTTGAATGAAAAGAGCGATGTCTATAGTTTTGGCGTTCTGTTGTTGGAAACTGTGACAGGAAGGGAACCTGTTGATTACAGCCGCTCTGTCAATGAGGTATATAATCTGATTTTGTTTCTTTCTATTTCTTGTATTCAGTATAGTCCTTCCATGTTTTCTGTTACACAATCAGTGTTTTGAACATCAGTGCCAGAGTTTTATGCCATTTAAACATGATATTTTAGTACTGAGCCCTTCCGGAGAGTATGAATTAGCAGCTAACTAGTTATCAACATTATGCTTGTGCCTTGTGCACTCCACTTAGTCCATCATGTATTTATGTTTGCAAAAACAATAGCTTTATTGAGATGAAATTCAAACTCTTCTATTAGGTCAATCTTGTCGAGTGGCTCAAAATCATGGTGACCAATCGGAGAGCAGAAGAAGTGGTTGATCCAATCCTAGAAGTAAGACCATCTGTTAGGGCTATCAAGCGGGCTCTCTTGGTCGCATTAAGGTGTGTTGATCCTGACTCTGAAAAGAGGCCTAAGATGGGCCAGATTGTTAGGATGCTTGAGTCTGAAGAAGTTCCATACCGGGAGGTAATGATCAAAATCCTACTTTGTTGTACACTGCAAGTAAAAGATTTGCTTAACACTTTTGTGGTGTGCAAAAGGATTGGAGGAACCGGAGGAGTCGCACAGGAAGCATGGACATCGAATCGATCGCGGAGGGTTCAAATTCAACCGAATTCGCAAACAAGGTAGAAAGAACTGGCAGCTCAACATCAGATAGGTCTCAGTCCTGAGTTTGTAGATCCATGCTTCATCATGTGTCATGGGCATTCATCGACATGGATCAGTCTCTGGGATACTGTGGCAATCACCAAAATGGTTACCATTCTGATAGATGGCATTGATAGGTAACTATTAGGTCGACCAGTAGCATTCTTGGAGGAAGAATTTCGTTATATGTATTGTTCAAGTTTTTGTGTTGTATAGGTTATATGTTGGTGCCTTGGATGGTCATCCATGATGCTCTTTGGGTGTATGACACAGATCATTCATTGGCTTTTTTTGGCTTTCTGCTTCGTTTATTCTTTCAATTTTCACCTGCTCCTCTTTTTCTGCAGTGCGATTGATGTGTGTGATATGATGTGAGTTCGTTAGTAGCATCAGCTAGAGCCTATTATATATGGCTCATTTGATTGGACGGGTCAATTTGACTAACTTTATGTCAAAAATTTTTAAGAATGTCGTACGGTTCGGTTTTATAGGGAAGTATGATTAGGTTTTATTTGGAAGTTATGTGATATTTTTTAACGAAAGGTTATATATATTCGTTTTTGATTGAAATATGTCAAGATGTAATATGAAAACATTTAGAAAGTCATTTATCTTAGTATTATTCTTGGTTGAGCATGCTCAACCTCGTATTCAGTATCGATTTGTTCATGTCTCTTTTACAATTACAACAAAGGATATGATATTTTTTATGTAAAAAGGAACAGTAAGGCCTATGTGACTTGTGACTTGGGATTAATTTATATGCTTCTTGGTGTATACTAACTAATATTTCCTCTGTTAACTTTTAAATGATGCAATTGATTTTTATCTCAACGTTTGACCATTCGTTTTATTTAAAAAAACTTTTTGAAATATCATTTATTTTGTTATAGTTTGTTTTATTACCGGAATTACTTCAAGTATAACTTATATTTTTACATATTTGCAAAAAAAATGTATAAGATGAATAGTGATAAAAGTCAACTGTGTCATTTAAAAGTTAACGGGAGAAGATTTGCTATTTTGACACTCTAAAAAAGTGACTTTCACATTTTTTACATCCAAACCTATTTTCATTGACTCAAGTGATCTTATATGTTATCCTCAGAATTGTTATCGTAAATAAAGTACACATCCGTTAAAAATAACGATTTTTTGAGCCGTCGGGTCATTTCTTTATATCTGGTTTAAAAACCGAGCCATTAAAAAAGTCACAAGATAGCACGTGCCATCTCCTCGTACTAGAAGTCTAGAAGCACATCGTGAGGACTGAATTTCTTTCTAGAAGCACATTACGAGCTCTGACTTTCTAGTTTAATTTCTAGAACAGAAACAACCAACATAAAAAAAAGCAACTGCCTCTTTCAATTAAAAACACGAGTGGTCTCAAACTCGAAATAATGCACAGCTGGTAGCATCATCCTGGAGTCAAACAGAAGGTTTCCGAGTACATCAGACGCGATGAACCGATCAACCTAGCGCCAAAATTTGACTCAACCTTCCGACGTCTCTGCTACCACGCCGCGTCGCCGTCATCACACGACAATCACAATTTTTTTATAGAAACCACACGCTAACAACGAACTTAACGAAATAAATACTCCATCTATTTTATATTCCAGGTAATTTGACTTTTAATCAAACATGACCAAATTTATTAAAAACATATTGACATATATAATTCATTGTGAATTTAATGAAACTGATGTAATGTTATAATTGTTTATATATTTTGATTTATAAAAGAATCAGACAATCAATAGTATGAAATTAAGTAAATAATGCTTCTCCCATTAACTTTTAAATAATTTCATTGATTTTTTAGTAACATTTGATCATTCGTTTTATTTTTTAAAAAAATTTATGTAAATATGCAAAAATATAATTTATGTTTTAAGTAGTTAATAATAAAATAAATTATTACAAAATAAATGATATTTTTTTTAAAAAATGAATAAGATGAATAGTAATTGCAGCTAGTACGACTTCTTGTCAAACAAGGTTTCCTGATCTCCTTCTCCAAGCATTGCCGAGACACGGGAATCTTCCGGGCAAACTCCAAAGGCGTCAGCCCTCGTTGACCAGACATTGTCTGACCGTGGCTCTGAGTTCGAATCGTCTTCCAGAATCGCACTCTTATTTTACACCAATTAAATATCTTTTTGTCTGGTTCCACGCCATCTCCATCGTTCCTGGACTATAGTAGTACTAGTCTACACAAGCATCTGAAGATTCGCGCATTCAAATTCTGGCGGCAGCGTCAAACTCGCCAACCGCGTGGCATAACATAAAAGGCTCCGGCGAGCAGAGGAGGAGGAGGTCATACTCGTGTACTCGTCGAGAAAAATCACTGGCCGTGGTGTGAGCTAGGTCGTCAGAAATTGGATGGCTGCTGGTGGCGTGGGCAAGGTGGGGGAGTGGATACGGAGGAGGATGATGCCGAGGAGGAGAAAGGAGGCGGCTGCCGGGAGCGAGAGCCGGAGCGACGGCGAGGCTCTGCGGGCGGCGGCGCGGTCGCCGGCGAGGCGGAAGCTCAGGACGCGGGCGTTCCCGGCGGCGCTGCGGTGGCGGCCGCGCGCGCGCGTGCTGGGCGTGCTGTACGAGAAGGTGGTGTACCACCTGCTGTGGCTGGTGGAGTCGGTCGTCGTCGTGGCGAGGCTGTTCTTCTTCGTCATGCGCTTCGGCTTGAAGCAGCTGTGAGCTGATGAGCTCTCTCGCTGGTTGTGGTTGGTTTGGGCGCCGAACCAAAAGAGGCGGGAGAACGTACAGCGAATCTTCCTTTTTTTGTTGTTTTTTCGTGCGAATTTGTTTTGCCGCGTTTCAGATTTTCAGCAAAAGTGTAAGTACCCTGCTGCCTGTCTATATGCGAATTGTCCTTTTTTCCCCTGTCTAAATGTAAATGCTTCATCTCTGCTCGTCATGTGAAAGTTTCTAGAATTCATGTGTCCTATCTATAGAATGTCAAACTGTTAGCAATGTGCCGATGCATTTCTAATCCCCCTGGGGCCTGGACATTTGGGGTGGCTGTGGCTGTATGCAATGCATGGTGGAAGTGGAACAACAGAACAACCACCCAAAGTAGAGAGTGGAGCAGTACTCTGCAATTCACGCAAACGTGGATCAATCGTGCTCTGGGCAAAGCCTCAATCCTAACCTAGCAAGAACTTTTCTCAGATGTGACAGGTGGCAGGATCCTTATTAGATCACAAGCCGGCAAGCATCAAACCCACTAATCCCGTCCAGTTTTAGCCACGACGGCTACGCCTTGGCATGCAGCAGGGTAGTCGGCTAGTAGCCGGGGCCCGGGGGGCGTGGAGTGCGGCGCAAGATCGCGCGCGTCTCGTGCCCGCGAAGGTTGCGCTGCGGGCCACTCGTCGGTGGATCGGTCGCTCGCTTTTAGCCTTGGGGGCTAGCAGACTGGAATACCTCGCTGCTACCTCCCCCCAAAAGCATCGTGACCGGCCGGCGACATGAGCCCTGCTCCTACTGCCATTTCGTTTTTGCGAGGATCGGAGAGAGGAGAATCGTTGAACTTCAAAGACACCGCACCGCGTCCAGTGGCCAGTGTTACGTGACACCAACACATACCTGCGCCTACGGCCGTTCAGGTTCAGCTGGTGACTGGTGTATGCAAATGCAACCTCATCTGTCTAATCCTCTTGAGCACCTCTTTACAGTATAAGAGCAAGTCCCTATATAGTTTTCATAGATTTATCTTTGGATGTAAATCATTTTAAATATGTTTCTTTTCAAAAAAGTCTCTAATTTGAAGTCTCTAGTATGCTCCCTAAAAGTAGGGAATTAATGGATTAATTTTAAGGATCTTTTATTTTTGAGAGTCATTTAGAGTATTTATTGGAGCTGATTTTTTAATTGTAATCTCAAAAATTTAGAAAAAGAGGTGGTTTATAGTTTTCTTTTGGAGATGCTCTAACCAGCAGCCTAATTTTAGGCTCTCTCTCTATTTTGCTTTAGACTCGTCATTGAATCTAAATAGGACGGTTGTTTGGGGGAAATAATCCTGATATGTTGTAATTAAATATATTATTCCGAAGGATGCTTTAAAGGGAGTGATGTAGAGTCCCGATGTCAAAGCTTCGAAATATATTGTGAAGGTGTCCCGAAGTTTTTGCGGCAGCCGAAGGATCTCGGTGAATTGTCTTCCCTTCGAAGGGTTCTAATTTCGAAGGCACGCCGCAATGCAAGACAATACATCTGTTTTTCAAGTATGTTCTGACTTAGGTTTATTATTTTATTCCTACGAAGTTTTGTATACAGAGTCCGCAATGACGGTTGTAATTAGAGGACAAAACAATACTTTTATGTTGTATCCTTGCCTATAAATACTTGTCCTTTCTACTGTAATAAAGACTCAGAAGTCAGCCTAAAAATATATTTTAAACTACATGTAAGATTACTACTCTTCTGGAGATCTAAACCAATACGTAGTTGATAGTTCCTTCTGCCTCTGAGCTAGCCCTTCGAAACTATTACTTTTTACGCTAACAAAGATATATTATAACTATGGTGTATAGTATTGCATATTGGTCTCGGTTACGACGATAGGATAATCAAATAGATGTTCTAAACAATTTAATTTATGCTATAAAACTAAAGCAAATTAACTCGCCTAAGCCGTACTGTCGTGACGTTGTATTGCGTACTTAGATTTTTTTTGTCGTTTAAGGATGTATTATTACGTAGCTAGGTCAGATATGCATGTACCAACTTAATTGTCGCGTAATAGCTCAGTTCGTACGCGCCCTGTTGTCCTGCCTATATAAGAAGCACTTAAACACGCCAATAATTTATCAGACGCCCTCCGTTGAAGTTCTAACCGTGCAGGCGCCGCCTCTTCCCAGCCAGGTGAGTTGTTCCAAACTAGCGATCAAGATTGCTAGAATGGTTTTCATGCCATTCCACAGTTCGCAACATTTTGTCACACGTAAGATGCGGGCTCACACTGTCGTGTTTGTTTCAACTGTCATTGCTGCTTCTCATCTGATCGGTAGAATGGGGCGCACAGCTCGTGGGATCTGCACCCTTCTCTGGATGCTCTTCGTTCCTGGTATGCTCGCATCTGCTAAGAGAGATGGGCTGATCCGCATTGCGCTGAAGAAGAGGCCGATAATGGAGAGCATCTACGGTGGCCTGATTCCGAAGAGCACTGCCGTGGAGAGCACCTCCGGTGACCTAATTCCAGAGAGTACCAGAGTGGAGGACGAAGCTGAAGCTGAAGCTGAAGCAGCTGGGCACTCTGGCCCTGGCGTCGGATTGAACTGCGCCGCGGACGGAAATGACGATCCAGTGAGGGGAGCTATCAACCAGGTTCGTCGGCATCAGCAGAGAATCCTCCAAGAGATCGAGGCTGCGACCATGGAACAGAGGCTCAAGCACTACTGGAGCTACAAAGGGTTCAGAGAAAGTGGCAGTCCGAATGGCGCTACGGACATCGTCGCGCTCAAGAACTTCATGAACGCTCAGTATTTTGGGCAGATCGGAGTTGGCTGCCCGCCGCAGAATTTCACGGTGGTCTTCGACACCGGCAGCTCCAACCTCTGGGTCCCTTCTGCCAAGTGCGTTTTCTCGGTAAGAATCTCAGAACCCATGCTTATTTTTTCTCCTTTGCGTTTTGGGTGCATATATATTATATGATTATTAATATTGGTGGAAACAGCTTGCATGTTACTTCCATCCCAGGTATGAATCAAGAACGTCTACCACTTACAAGGAGAATGGTATGCTCTCTCTCCCAGATATCTGCAACCTTTTTAGCAATTAGCACATTGTGGATTTTGGCTGCTCATAGAATCTGTACAAATGTTTGAAATGCTCTGTGGTTACAAAACATTGTTGGAACTGAGAGGGCAGAGTAATTTAGCTCAGTTGAGACATCCTCGAATCAAATTTGAGTATTACCAAGTTCATCGTTGGTGTCCACTACTATTTTCTTATGAAACTTTGGTACTCTTAGAAGCAAAACAAAAACGGATCGATACCACCAAACATATATAATAGCAATAAGATAACTTCGCAATGTTTTGTTCGTAAATATTAAGTAGCGATGGGGGTAAGGATTTTGATACCTTGATATATAGATTCTGCTATATTTCTTAAGCCACTTTATTAAGATTTTTTTCATACTTCAATCCTTTTGAGGAACGGTCGTTTACCTATAAATTCATTTTTATTTTTACTTATATTAATTGGACACTTTAAGTGAGCTTTTGTGTTAACTAGATATCCTAAAAGTCATTTAGGGCGTATACACCCTCATTTAATAGGTGGTTTCTTGAGAGATCTCTAGGAGATTAACTGAAAAAAATACAAGAGACGTGCTCTTCGCAAAGAAACTGTCTCTACATGATTCTCCATACGCATTGTCTTTTAGTTACATTTATGATTCAGGGTTGTACTATGCAATTTTTTTGTTGTATTTTATACTTTAAAAACTGTTCCGTCATTTCAAGGTTGTACCTACCCTTATATCAACGTCCTTTAACTTTGTGTGCTCTTTCTAAAGACCATATATATAACTTTATATTTATTAGCTATGAATTTTGTAATTATTAAATAATAAAGATGCTGCAGTAAAGATTCCAAACCGAATTTAACCCCAATTTTATTAACTAAAAAATTGAAAATCATTAAAATTAAATCATGATAATATAAGTTTCTTGTACTGGCGTTGATTTAGCCCCATTTTAGCCTATGATCTATCCATACATGAATTTTTGATCATATACTTCGTAACCTCAAATTTCGTAAAATACATAGGATTTGACCTTTTTCGTGAAAGTACCTAATATTTACAAAAAGGGCAGTATTTCGGCATATTTTTCTATATCAAATTCCTGACGTTAAATGACCGGCTTGCCCTTTCATTCGTCCGTCCTTCTCCCCGAGCGGCCGAGCGCGTTTTGAGGGCCGTGGCGCTGCGCAGCTTCCTCCTCCTCTCTGCGCGCTGCCGTCGTGGCCTCGTGGGGATATGCGACGCGCGGGGTTTGTCTCGGAGTCGGAGGCAAGCTAGTGATCATCAGCGGTCAGCGTGAAGATGCTGGCTGATGTAGTATCCCCGTGGCCGGCGTCCCCCGATGGCTTCGGCCCGCCGCGTATCCCGGAGCATCGGCGAGGTCTATGGTCCACGCGGCGCGGCCTACGGGCATCGCCTGGGAGGCCAGGGGAGGGCAGCGGCGCGCGGTGTGGTGGTGCACCGGCCGTCTGCGGGCGAGAAAGGTGGCGGCGGCCGACGGCGCGGTCGAAGCAGTGGTGGGTCGGCGGCCGGCGAGCAATAAGGGATTTAAGGTGAATGCAAACAGAGGAGAAGGAAAGGGCAAAATCGTCATTTTATTCTGGCTTTTCCGTTTTGAAAAAGGAAAACAGAATACAAGAGTAGGGGGTAAATGCTGACAATTTCCCTGGAAACAAGGGCAAATCATGAACTGCAACAAAGTTAGGACAAATCCTAGAGATTTCGTGGATTGGGGGGTGTATGTATGACCAATTCCTCCTATACATTCTGTGCATTTATTTTCTGATGTTACATACCAAAGAATACACGGTATATTTATTCCATCATCTAAAAAGACCAAACAATACATATAGTGATCTTTTTATTATATAATAGTAATAATGTTTCTAAGACTATAACTTGGTGATGCCACGACTTCTCCATTTCCTTGTGCTGCACAGGAACACCTGCTTCCATTCACTACGGAACTGGAGCTATTTATGGTTATTTCAGTGAAGATCAAGTTACCATTGGTGATCTAGTTGTCAATAATCAGGTTTTTCTATCGTTCTGAAGTCATGAGCTTAACCTGACATAACATTATGAACTGCCTGTACTAATGCTGCTGAACTGAATTGTGTTCCCAGGAATTCATTGAAGCTACTCTTGAACCTGGTCTTACTTTTTTACTGGCAAAATTTGATGGCATCCTTGGACTTGGATTTCAGGAGATTTCGGTTGAAGGCGCACGCCCAGTCTGGTATAACTGTTTAGTTAATCTTATTGTAGTTTTTCAGCATGTTTGGTTAAGGAATTAGTTGATGCTGTTCTTATCTTTGGTGTTTCTTATTGATGACCCTTACTTGACATGGATCGATCACCCATATCTTGATTCAGACGTTGGGATCTATCATGCTGGAAGTTACCATTTTTTCCATTGCACATTTCAATGACTAGATTTTTATGGTCGAGCCATTTTTACTGCACAAATCTAGATCACCATTTTTTTCATATATAGTGTTATCATTTACTGCAGTAACATGCAGGATATCATCTAGTACTTTGTTTTATTTGTGCTCTGTTGTTCATCAAATGGGCATCTCATAAAGAGTATGCCAGAAATTTTTTCGTGACTTATCACTTGACAGTGCTGTTTCTTTGGCATTTGACATTTTTAGTGGTGTACCAGGTACAATATGATTGATCAAAATCTTGTGCCAGAACCTGTTTTCTCCTTTTGGTTGAATCGAAATGCAAACGATGGGGATGGGGGTGAAATTGTGTTTGGAGGTGCTGACCAAAACCATTACACAGGCGCTCATACATACACCCGAGTTACAAAGAAAGCTTTTTGGCAGGTCGACATGTTGGTGTCACTGTATTTGTCTGTACTATACTTTTTGAGAGTCTAAATTTATTTCTCTTATTGGTACCTGCAGTTTGAAATGGGAGACTTTCTTATTGGCGGCAAGAGTACAGGTAATGTGTAACGCTTGTTTTCTGTATCAGTCGTTATGTCTACAAATAATTCCACTGTTGCTCTTATCTGATTTATGATGTATGCCATGACAGGAATTTGTGTGGATGGTTGTGCTGTCATAGCAGACTCAGGAACTTCATTGATTGCTGGTCCTATAGTAAGCAATTCATATCCTACAACATGTTTCATCTTAACTTTGATATTTCTGGTAATGTGGTATATGTTTGTTGCTCAGCTAACCAAAATACTCTTAAAGTAGTAGTATTGGATTTGTCATCCATTCATCCTGTGAGAGGATTATTTTTGTCCTTTTATTTTGTAATCTGAGAGGGCGAGAGGTTTAAATTTAAGTACTTGCTGCTGTGTAGGCTGCTATTGCGCAGATCCACCATCGAATTGGAGTCACTGGACTGGCTAATGAAGAGTGCAAACAAGTTGTTGCTGGATATGGACAGGAAATGCTACACTTACTGAAAGATAAGGTTTCATCTCTCTTCTTGAGACTATTAAGTTACTTGCAATCATCGTATGTCTGTATTTAGTATTTACTATTTTGTCAAGAAAACGCAACTGATATTTTTCAATTCATTCACGTTAGAATCAACTCATGTCCATGGTTGATTGCAGACACCACCAGCACAAGTATGTCGGAAAATTGGGCTCTGCACAGGAGCACATGGAATTAGGTGCTGTGGCAAGTTTGGTGAATTCACAAATCCTTCCGTATACTATGTTAGTTGGGGATTTCCCTCATAAGCTTCTTCTGTACCCGTGCAGAGCTGGTATTAAGAGTGTAGTGGGTGAGGCGCACCAATCTGTAGATGGCATTTTTGACGGTGCATGTAATACATGTGAGATGGCAGTTACCTGGATGCAAAGCGAGGTTGTTCAGAACCATACAAAGGAGGGCAAGTTGGAGTACGTCAATCGGGTATGGTTATCTTGAGTCGGTAAGTATTTCTTTTTATACATCGAACAGTTGCCTAACCAGTTCCTGTGTAAATCGACAGCTCTGCGACAATATGCCTAGCCCAGTGGGATCATACGTGGACTGCAGACACATTGATTTCTTGCCGAGTGTCTCATTCTTCATAGGTGGAAGGGCATTTGAGCTGAAACCGGAGCAGGTATTGCCCTCTATTACATCATTGTTAGTTGCTCCAGAGGTCATTAAATATTTTATGGGTGTCATCAGTCGTGCATTGTTTGCTTTACAATTGAACTTGGGCTCTTTTGGGAACCCCAAATATCTGACCCTTCCCTGGGTGCCTTATTTTGATGGGCTTCAATCCGGCACAACATGTATGGGCTAGGATTTTTAATGAAGATTAGTTTTTCATGCTGTCTGAATCTTACCTTTCTGTGTATTGATATTAACCCTTCAAGATTTGCAAAATTGGATTTTTTTCTGCCATTCCGTATACTAATTTTGAGAGGGTATATATATATATATACACGCGTCAGAGTAGTTGTACACAAAATATTTAGTACCATTTTCCTGTCAAGCAGTACATTCTCAAGGTTGGAGAGGGATTCATGGCTCATTGTATAAGTGGATTCACGGCTTTGGACATTCCCCCTCCAGTAGGTCCTCTCTGGTAAGATCTGTGTATCTTTTGGTCGGGCCATACTTTGAATATTTAATTTGACTTAGCTTAAGATTAAAATACAGTTTACTTATTTTTGAAAAAAAGGTGATAAACTCACTGATTAGTTTTTCAGTTCGCTTTTTATCAGATGCATGAGATCACTTCTGAATTCTATGGTTCCTCTCTTTTATGCAGGATATTAGGTGATGTGTTTATGGGGGCTTATCACACCATCTTTGACTACGGCAAGATGAGGGTTGGATTTGCTGATTCCGCGTGAAAGGCAAGAGTTGCATTGCTGCAGAAGTGCAATATCATCGGTGGTGTGCAAATTGTGGCCATTTCTCTGTGTTCTCAAAACCTTGAATAACATCTCCCAATTGTTGAATCCACGCGTATTCTTTAAAAACATTTAGGCCTCCTTTAAAACGTAGAAATTTCCCGGGAATCTTATTATTAAAATCGAATTAGATACTATGTAATTCCTATAAAATCCTTGTGAAATTTCTGTGTTATGAAGGAGGCCTTTGTGTGATGTGCTCAATCTAAGCTTTGTATCATGTAAACAAGTAATGCAATGCTACTTCATGCCTAGGTGTTTTCCATTATTACTGTATTCTTTGGGAGCTTCGATGTTTTCAAAATAAATTTGTATTCAATCATCTACCTTTTTCTATTTTTTTTCTCTCAATCTTTCTTAGATAAGTGGAGGGCTGATTTTTTTTAATGATACATCGTTTCTCTCTCACACCTTGATAAATATTTTTCCACATTAGATTTTAATTAATATGATAATATAATTAATACTAAAAAGTTGTTTAGTTAGCAGAATTGGGACTGTCCTTAACTATATTGGGAGGAGTATTTGTAAAAGCTAGGAGATATGTGTTTCTCTTTCTCTTTTCTATCACAACATTTTCTCTAGTCATGCTAGCTTTCACCCTCATGTTTACCTACTCAAAGACGAGAGATTTGATCATATGCACATTCTTTAGATAAAAAATAAGAAATTACTCACCATATTTTATTGATATGTATGATCTTCTCATATCAATGATACGTGAGTCAGAATTGTAAATCCTAAATTTCTATCCAAAATTAAAGATATATACGATCAAATTTTCTCCAAAATGGCCACATTATGGAAGAAAACAGGATCTAAAGTGGAATAAAAAGCTAAGAAAAAATATAGATTAGACAAGGTTCACAACATAGATCCAACAACTACTAGAAATTAACTGGTCTGTTCCAAGCATGCATGCCTGCCAGTCTCGTGTTATTTTCGAAGAGGCGCCGCGAGAATTGTCATGTCCGGGACAACCTAGGCTAGCTAGCTAATTAGCCGTAATATTCTGATGTAACCGGGCTCCCCCTCCTCAAATCACTCCGAGTTGCACCACAACTACTGTAGCATTATTATTGCATCGAATTCATCAAATCCCATGTGCACGTACATGTGCCGGAGAATATAATCCCGGCCGGGCCCCTACTCTAAAACTCCGCTAGCTTTCTAATAATCGGAAAGAGCTAATGAGCTAATGAGCTATCACGGCACCATGCACGCATGCACACAGGCAATGCAAGACGCATCGATCACGCATCCTTGCCTCGCCTGCACTAGCGACTACTAATGCTGGTAAAATATATACAGCCTACATATGTATATGCATCAATCGTCTTATCCGTCAATGCAAGTCGATCAGTCGATCCAGCTAAGATGCATTGGTATTGCACCCTAGTTAACCGATAATCTGTTAGTGTCCCAGGCTTTAGCTCCACCCACCCTCGCCCCACGTTCAGGCGTTCATGCGCATCCGACGCACTCTTATAAGCGGAGAGCCCTCTCCATCCCAAAAGACCGGCCTGAGGGAGGATGGCTACTCTCCCTTATAAGGAGCTCGTAGCCCCATTGCGTGGGCGAGGTGGGACTAAAGTTGGCTGGCAACGCCCTAGTCCAGACGCCCTAACATCCCACCCCCCTAGGAAGCCCCCCAGGTAGGCATGACGATGCTGGCTCTGATACCAGTTGTTAGCGTCCTAGGCTTTAGCTCCACCCACCCTCGCCCCACGTTCAGGCGTTCATGCGCATCCGACGCACCCTTATAAGCGGAGAGCCCTCTCCATCCCAAAAGACCGGCCTGAGGGAGGATGGCTACTCTCCCTTATAAGGAGCTCGTAGCCCCCTTGCGTGGGTGAGGTGGGACTAAAGTTGGCTGGCAACGCCCTAGTCCAGACGCCCTAACATCACTAAACAGGCGGCCAAGATCATGGAAACGGAGGCCAAATTTGAGCTGCTGCTCAAGACCATGGAGGAAAATGAGGCACGAAGGCTGGAGTCAAAGCAACGTGGGAGAACTGATTTCTTGGCGCTTAAATCACTGGTGGAGTCATGGATGCCCGAGGTGGATAGAAAAGTAGAAGGACTGCAATCAGCCCTGGGACAACTATAGGTGAAGATGGGAAAATTTGAGGAAGGTAAAGAAATTGATGGGGAAAGGGGGTTACCGGCGATCGGATCCCAGAGGAGCTTGGTCTCGAAGCGTGGGTGGAGCTAAAGCCTGGGACGCTAACAACTGGTATCAGAGCCAGCATCGCCATGCCTACATGGGGGGCTTCCTAGGGGGTGGGATGTTAGGGCGTCTGGACTAGGGCGTTGCCAGCCAACTTTAGTCCCACCTCGCCCACGCAAGGGGGCTACGAGCTCCTTATAAGGGAGAGTAGCCATCCTCCCTCAGGCCGGTCTTTTGGGATAGAGAGGGCTCTCCGCTTATAAGGGTGCGTCGGATGCGCATGAACGCCTGAACGTGGAGCGAGGGTGGGTGGAGCTAAAGCCTGGGACGCTAACAACTGGTATCAGAGCCAGCATCGCCATGCCTACATGGGGGGCTTCCTAGGGGGGTGGGATGTTAGGGCGTCTGGACTAGGGCGTTGCTAGCCAACTTTAGTCCCACCTCGCCCACGCAAGGGGGCTACGAGCTCCTTATAAGGGAGAGTAGCCATCCTCCCTCAGGCCGGTCTTTTGGGATGGAGAGGGCTCTCCGCTTATAAGGGTGCGTCGGATGCGCATGAACACCTGAACGTGGGGCGAGGGTGGGTGGAGCTAAAGCCTGGGACGCTAACAACTGGTATCAGAGCCAGCATCGCCATGCCTACATGGGGAGCTTCCTAGGGGGGTGGGATGTTAGGGCGTCTGGACTAGGGCGTTGCCAGCCAACTTTAGTCCCACCTCGCCCACGCAAGGGGGCTACGAGCTCCTTATAAGGGAGAGTAGCCATCCTCCCTCAGGCCGGTCTTTAGGGATGGAGAGGGCTCTCCGCTTATAAAGATGCGTCGGATGCACATGAATGCCTGAACGTGGGGCGAGGGTGAGTGGAGCTAAAGCCTGGGACGCTAACATAATCATATCCTTCTTGATCGCAAGCTCTCGGATCAGATGGTCATCAGTGCCAGAAATGTTGGTGGATATATTAACCATATATTCAGGTCACTTCCATGGTTCAGGATAATTTAGATTATTATTGTTACCAATCATGGATGCACGCATGTGTGTGGGTATGGCTGAATTGGCATGTGTACGGTTTGGACTGTGGACTACTGTAGATTAGTCTTCTCATCCTTTTATTTCTAAAATGTATTAAGTGGTTTTTGGCATAAAAGATTACGCTAACAGGTTCTCGAAGATTAAGAACTAACAAACAAGGAGTTTGCGGAACGGACTATTTTAAGCCTCTGTATTAGATAATAGCTCAAAATAGTTCGAAGTTGTATATTGAATATCTGAATATTCGATGCCTATTACAGGGTGAGAAGGGGGTATTTATAGGTAAAAGTCTTAAGGAAAATACCTTTTTACTCCTCAGTTACAACCGACACAGTGGAAACTATTTCGGTACCTCTAATAGGGCTAAAATGGTAAAAGACTAATCTAATCAGAAAGAAGATAAGTCTTCTGTCCTTGCTGGCAGTTATCCACAGCGGAGTTTGGACCTTCGAAGTGTATCTTCGAATGGGAGTCTGGATAGATCTTTCGGACTTGATCATATGTCAGGCCGGAGATAGGTCTTGGACTTCGGTCTAGTAAATTGTCTTTGTCTTACAACCTTAAAGATCCTGGGGATGAAGTATTTTTCCCCAATAGTCATTTATTCTATACACTTTTTTACCTTTTTCTTTCTTATTTGACCTCTCCCATAAATAAATTGTTGGGTATAAATTATATGCTAACATGTTCGATTAATTTCGAAGGGCTAGCTTAACACAAGGAAGAATTCACACTGGATTAGGACTCTGAAAAGATAATAACCTTGAATCCAATTCGAAGTGTATTATGTGTATGTCTTCTAGATCTCTATTACAATGAAAATGATAAGTATTTATAGGTAAAAATATAACAAGAAAATATTATTTTAAACTCTAGTTATAATCGTCATTGTGGACTCGGTACACAATTTTTCTAGACCCTTCGGCTGTCATGATGCCTTCGGAATGCCTTCGTGGATGACTCCAAAGCTTTGATCATTCTAAGTATATACCACCTCTTACGAAGTAAGCTTTGAAAGGTGATATTAAATTATAAACATGATGGGATTATTTTCCAACAATATAAATGAATCATCTTTCTATCACTAAATAAATAAAGGACATCAAAGTATTTGAGTTGCTTTTTACTTCTTATTTGGAAGTCTAAAGCACACCATCTCATGAACCAGATAAGGTTATTAGTGACTTACCATAAAGATCGCTAGTGACCGATAGAAAAATTATTACTAATAACAGTTAATTAATGATGAATGCTCGCCTATCACTAAAGATTTGTGGCAACCGTCTTGTTATTTCATCACTAAAAATAATTTTAGTATTCTTACTGCGTTATTAAAGATTGTTTTTAATTTTCTTAGTGCGTCACTGGAGATTGTTTTTAATTTTCTTAGTGTGTCACTAGAGATTGTTTTTAATTTTCTTAGTGCGTCACTAGAGATTGTTTTCGGTAGCACGCGTCACCTTCACTTATTACTAAAGGCAATCTTTAGTGACGCACACCATGAAGATGTCTATCACTAAAGATAATGTTTTGTGGCAACGGTCTTCTTAGTTCGTCACTAAAGATTAGTTTAGTCTTCTTAGTACGTCACTAAAAATTATTTTTAATTTTCTTAGTTCGGCACTGGAGATTATTTTCGGTGACACGCATCACCTTCACTTATCACTAAAGATAATGTTTTGTGGCAACGGTTTTCTTAGTTCGTCAGTAAAGATTACTTTAGTCTTCTTAGTGCGTCACTAGAGATTGTTTTTAATTTTCTTAGTGCATCACTGGAGATTATTTTCGGTGGCACGCATCACCTTCACTTATCACTAAAGGTAATCTTTAGTGACACACGTCCAAAAGATGTCTATCACTAAAAATAATGTTTTGTGGCAACGGTCTTCTTAGTTCGTCACTAGAGATTGTTTTTAATTTTCTTAGTTCGTCACTGGAGATTGTTTTCGGTGATACGTGTCACCTTCACTTACACTAATGGTGATTTTTATGACGCACATCCAGAAGATAACTCTGCATTGTAGTAAATATTCTCAAACTATTCCCTGTATTTTTCATCAAAACCAACTAGCATTGTCATTCTTTCCCCCCCACATGAACGGAAGAGCTAAGTTTTAATATGTAAAAAAGGTTCATGATTAAATAGTCTACCAAACTCAAAAAGTTTACCAATGAAACGGAGGGCAAAACATAACATACAGTACAAGATACGCATCAAGCACAATTTAACCCAACACTGCTACTAATCTACTAACAGTGCATTTGAATTATAAGCCAAAATAATGCAATGCTGTTTTGACTGTGCGCGTTAGCTCTCGTTACCTTAAAAAACAATGTTACCACAATCATCTCATGCATAATGTTATACTCCGTAACTTTTAGTGACGCATAATAACTAGCCGTTTTAACCGTGTCACTAAAGATAAGTTACTATACCTGTGTTTGGAAGTAGGGAGTATCGCCGAATAAATTCGTCCATTCCTAATTAGACTATATTCCTAATACGAAATGTAGCATCAAACGGGAAGATGATGATAATCTGCCGAAACAAACGTAGCCCGATCCTTGGTCGTGCCATTGATTCCGCGCTACGGAGAAATTTGAACTGGTGCGATTGGTGGTGGCAGGACAATGGCAGGAAGGTTTGGAGGCAGCAGGGAGCAGGAAAGGCAAGCACAGAAAAGAAATATTTCCGGATGGTGGAAGGACAAGAGACAAAAGGCAAAACTTGTACACTAAACAAGGCACCAGGACATTCTTTACACGCTTCCCCACCGATCGATCCTTTCACACTCATCGTCGCGCCCTTTGATGCACGGCGGCTTCACTTCACTTCACTTCACTGCAGCGGCTTCCGTGATCTCGTCGCCGGCGCCGGCGCCGGCGACTAGGACGAAGCGTTCCTCACGGTGGAACCGCGTCTGCTGCTTGGCGATGAATGATTCCACCGCCTTCCGGAACTCCTCGTCCTCTCCCTCGTCGTTCGCCACGCGCCAGTCCGCCGGAGACGCCGACGAGAGCGACCGTCGCCTCCGTGCTCTCTCTGACTCCGACCGGCGCAGCTCCGGCGACGCCGCCCTCGTCCTCCTCCCGCGGCCGACCTTCTCGGACCTGCTCCGCCTCGGGGCGCGCGAGGTCACGTGCACCGCCTGCTTGTCCTCGAACACCGCGCCCTCCTCGGGCGACGGCGGCGCCGCCGCCGCCTCCGCCTCCATGATCGGGGGCAGCGGCGCAAGGGGCGCCCCGGCCGCCGCGAAGGAGAGGAACTGGCCGTGCTCGCCGTCGCCGTCGTCGCGGCCGGAGGAGGAGGAGGAGGAGACGTCGTCGCGGCGGGAGAGCACGAGGAGGAGGACCACGATACCGTTGGCGATGACGAAGATGGAGTAGGGATGCAGGAGGAGGGAGGCGACGACGCGGATCACGGAGGACGCCGCGCCCGCTGCGACGGGGAGGAGCGGAAGGAAGCGGGAGAGGAGCACGACCAGGGCCGACACCTCCGCCACGCGCACGACCCGCCACGCGAAGCGGAGCCTCGCCGCCGCAGCGGCCTGTCTGCCAGCATCCTCGGCGGCGGCGGCCATGGATCGCAAGGGTGTATGTAGAACTGCAGCGTTTCGGCGTGTGTTGGTTTTATTTGGGTTTTGAGGAAAAGCGAGAGTTTGAGAGGAGAGTGGGGGACGCTACTCGCTAGTGCGCGTGAGCCATTGGTTTTACTCGAGTAGTTGTGCGTGCGAAGAGAGAGAGAGCGGGATGTTTCGTGTGCATGAGGCGTGCGTAGCCAGTTCAACACTTCTCATTACTGGCCGGGCCGTATGGTCACAACTCACACGTACAGGTAATTTCTTATTTACAGAAAAATTATGTCATTTTTGGCAGTGTGTTAAGCTTAGCGTTGGAGTTCAAGGAGAGAAGTTGAGAATTGTTGATGTAGATTAAAATGCTTGGTAAATTATTCGCAAATACGAACTTCTTGGTCACCTCAGCCGTCGCAGTGACCTATGGCTTGGTACCATGCATGCCCTGGTCAGTGGCGTGTGTGTGTCATGAGGTGCCACGGTTTTTTCGTGCATGGTAAAGATGTTCTGTGATGTCTGACTTCGATATTAATATTGGATGTTATTAAAAAAATAAAAAAATATCACGACAATGCAGGTAAAGTACGAGGGGACGTGCAATGAAGCTGACTACAGATAGATGTGTAAAGATGGGGGATTAGGAATATTATATCCATTCATGGTATTAACATCTCAGGCATGGACGACTTGAGGTACCATCTCAGGCTCGCCACTCGCCAGTCCCAGGTACATATTAAAGCAGGATCGGAGTTTCTGGCGTCTCCATATCATCAATCTGCTTTCATACGAGTAATGTGCATAGCGGCATCCCTCTCCCGTAGATGCGTAGAACTGAATTTTGTGGTTAGCAACTCCCTTCTTGCCGTACTGCAGCTCCAGACTGCAGGCTAGGAACCCGATAATTAAACGAAGCAGAGCAAAATCAGCAAGAGCTCCGTCGTGGCCACATGCACACACCGACAGAGGCAGGGGTCACTGTGGGCTAGCTGGTCTGGGGCTCTGGGCATCAGTTTTTTGGGTGAGTACTGACAGTGTGTACGTCGACCGTGCACGTACGGCCCGGACACTGCCCTCCTGAACACCACCACCGCAGCACGCAGCCACTGCACGGGCACGTCCTCCGGCGTCGCGTCCATAAAAAAATAAAGCTATGCTCCTACTAGAAGGTGCACTTTTCCATGTGCCATGTCGATGCGTCGTCGCGTCGAGAGGGGGCCGGGGTTGGAATGGAAGATGGAACTGGCTCTCTCTCTCGGACTGAGAGGTCACGTGGACGGTGGCGAGTGCAATGGCAAGTTTCAGAGGCGCAGGCCGGCTCGCACGGGCAGGGACTAGACGGTTTTATGTAAGGCGCACGGATTCTCAGGTGCCAGCTCTGTCTGCGCCTCTGCCCCCACACTGCGACCGAGTCTACGCAGGCAGGGCCGCGCTGCGGTGTTATGTCGCGTCGAGATTCGCGCGTGACTCGATCGATCATCACGAGACCGGACGGCTCGCGTTGCGTGGGGCCACGCTGAAGAAGTACCAGTGGTCTGCTCCTAAAGGATGGAAAATGCGGCAAATAGTGCAGCTAACTGAAGGAAAAAAAAAGAAAACGCGCCAGGTAGGGGTCGAACCTACGGCCTTCTGCTTAGGAAACAGACGCTCTATCCACTGAGCTACAGGCGCCTTGTTTGATAGCTCCTATAATTCTACCATTTTATTTTCTCAGGCCAGAAAGATTCACTTCTTTGACTTTACATTATCGTGCTATTCCAAACTCCCTTATAAAAACACTGGATTTTTTTCATGGGTGTTCCTGTTTTATATTCCAAAATTTTATACCATTATAAATTCAAATTGTAATATATTTTTTCAAAATATGATAAATATAACATTAATATCTCTTAGGGCCTGTTTAGATCCAAGGGGCTAAAGAAAAATGACTAAAAAAGGGCTAAAATTTTAGTCAACCCCTGTTTAGATAAAAGGGCTAAAAAAAGCTAAAGTATTTATTATTGTGTATAATGACTGAAATATCCCTCATTTATTGTTCTTACTTTTCATGCATGCATGCATGGTGGGGGTATGGGTGGAAAATGAGCATTTTAGCCCCTCTTTAGCTCCTCCTTGGGGGCTAATGAGCTAAAAATTTTTAGCCCCTTTTTAGCCTTGGTGTTTGGATTTTTAGCCCCTAGATGGGCTAAATTTTAGCCACTTTTGCTTTAGCCCTTGGATCCAAATACCCCTTAATATCATAAATCAACTAGAATCAACCCTTAAATAAAAAATATAAACATAATCAATATTTAAATAAAAAATCTAAACATGTATTGAGCCAAATTTTGGGGTAGTCCAGGGCCCACCTGGACTTCCCCTTGGAGCCGCCACTGTATAAAAATATCCAAAAAATTATATTTAATGTTGTTAAAAAACATTTATATAAAAAACTAAAATTGCGTACAAACTTTTTAACATTACTTTTGTATGTTTTAACATCTAAACTGTTTAAAGAGTGGAATCATCTATAATATATTATATATCCTCACTTTTTCAGGCCTAACAAAGGGAGTGAGCCAGAAACGAACGGATCCTTTTGTAATTACTGTGCATGCAAGTAGGGATACATATCGGTCTACAGTACTGTTGAAGGTGCATAACACCAGTATTATCTACAAGTGTGAAATTTCGCATTTACACAAGCTGATCCACGAGACCACAACTATTGCAGAAACTACAACTTTCTATTAAAAAAAATGGACATACCGAGAGAGCTAGGGATGTCGCTCTGTATTCGTGAGATGTAAATAATACTATGAACAGCATCGTTTCACTGTACCTACAGGCTACAGCACTGTGAAAGTACTACACCGTACTGTAGAAAGTACGGGCTACTGTGTAGTTCTTGATCTCGGGCGTCTGCTTTATATCGGATAACTAAAAATGGATCCTATTGTAAAACAATACATGTCAAGTGCAGAGGATCCCGTTCCCGCTAGACTGCTAGTTCCTGCTGATTTGGATCGTACTCCCAAATGTTCTAATGCAACAGAAATGCTCGTGTCCGATATATGTATGTATCTCTTATTTAGAGTCGGAGGAATAAGAGCATCTCCATTGTAGTTGTTATCATATTTGCTATCTCTTCAAATAATTAAGTATGATTTAAAAAATTACTCCATTGTATTTGTTATTTGACTTGTTATTTTAAGAAATTGCTATTCTTTTCTCCACACTTACTACATCTAGCAAGCCAACCAAACTTGCTATTTTAGCTATTTTATTGAATTTTGAGCTTGTTTAATTATTTTTATTTTCTTTGCATGTATATAAATTGATAAAATATTGCTACATTCAAATAGGAAGTCATATTTAGCAAGTGCATGGAAGTTGTTGGAGGAAAATGTTTCACGTTCAGGACTTAGAGATTAACAGTTCAAAAGGACTTATCAGCTTCGGAGCTGAGGGGCTCATGCTCGGAGGTGGGGGAGTCGTGAAGCTGAAGGGTGTTTCGATCTACGATCCGAAGGAACCCTCCGCAAGATATGAGGCTTCGAAGCCAAACGACAGGATTGATAAGATGTTTGGCTTATCTACTTGCTTTGGGTAGATCTTACCATTTTAACCCTGTTCAGGGTACCGAATAGTCTCCACTATGTCGGTTGTAATCCAGGGGTAAATAGGTCTTTTCCTTAGACGTTTTTGTCTATAAATACCCCCTCCTTACCCTGTAATAAAGATGGAAGACTCAGCTATTCTAGTACACATAATCGGACTACTTAAGCTATTATCCATTCAGAGGCTTGAGATAGTTCTTAAACACGAACTCACTGTTTGTCTGTTCTTGATCCCAGAGAACCTGTTAGCGTAATCTTTTACGCCAACAGAAGTGACCCTGTAATAAAGATGGAAGACTCAGCTATTCTAGTACACATAATCGGACTACTTAAGCTATTATCCATTCAGAGGCTTGAGATAGTTTTTAAACACGAACTCACTGTTTGTCTGTTCTTGATCCCAGAGAACCTGTTAGCGTAATCTTTTACGCCAACAGAAGTGAATAGCAAAATAGTAAGTCAATTTAAATAGGAATGTTTGTTTTTGCTAAGAATAGCAAGTCAATTTAAATATGAATGTTTGCTTTTGCTATAAATAGCAAGTCAACAATAACAAATACAATGAAGATGCTCTAAAATTCGTGTCACATTAGATGTTTGAAATCAATTTGAAAGATTAAACATAAATTAATTATAAAAATAATTGCAAAATTAGAGGATTATTCGCGAGAAAATTTATTAAACCTAATTAATCCATGATTAGCAAATGTTTACGGTAACATTACATTATCAAATTATAGTGCAATTAGGCTCATTAAATTTGTTTCGTAAATAATTCATCAATTATAAACAAGTTTTATAAATATTTTATATTAAATACTCAAAAATAATGTCTAATGGGAGCAAACTTTTGAATTAAAGAACCAAAAGCAGCAATCCGGTACTTAGTTTTGCCTATGGATCAAGTGGCTGGTATACGGGGAGTCTGGGACAGCAAGAACCGAAATATAGTCTAGGCAAAAAGTTTCATGGTTATAGTTCTCACCGAATCCCGAATCATCAATTTCTTGGTCCTACTTAATGATAGTAGAAGGCTAGGTTAAAAAAGAGGAATATTCGATGATTTGCCACTTTTAAAAATGAGTTTCAATTATTTGCCACTTTAGCCCACTGTCATACACTCAAGATGGTTCCACATATTATCCACACAAGTGACAAATAATCAAAGTGTACAAATTTTTTAGTGACAAATGGTCAAATTTCCCTAAAAAAGATGGAAAAAATAGCAGAATATCTTCGTCTCTTGCAGAATATCTTCTCCTGCAGAGATGGATGGATATACATGTTTCCTACAGTTTTAGTCACTCGGGATCATTGATCGTGTTTACTGACAAACTTTGTCATGGAAGCACAACATCTGTTAGAGACTAGTTTTTGACTTTTTTCTATTGTTGAAAAAAATGTAAGCAACAAATCTACTCCAGAACAACACTGGCATACATCGATTTAAATGTGCTGGAATGTAGAAATCCTGAGTTCAGCATCTCCATTTGATATCTATGAATACATGCAAAGATTAAACAGTTCGATATCACAAATTATCACGTATCCACTGATAACTCTAATCGAACACCTCGAGAGGTCCAAGCAGAGTGGCTAATCGAGTTTCATGTAATTTCCAAATCAACAAGAGAAAATGAGAAATGGCAGGCGGCCAGGTGAGGCACCCACCGGGTGCGGAGGTGAGAGGCAAAGCGGCTCAGTTGCCACCGGCGGATTCCTCCTCGGGGTCGAACTCCGGGTCGCCGTCGGGGTGCATCTCCTTCCACTGGTCCTTGGGCCAATACTCCTTGATGTGGCCCCACTTCTTGCGGAACTTCTCGATCTGGCTGTCCATGACGACCATCGCCGAGGTGTCGCCGACGTAGTAGGGGTGGTTCCCGGACCACACGTCCACCGAGTACTCCGGCTTAGTTCCCCCCGTCACCAGCACCAGCTCCCCGTTGCAGAACACCTTCGCGTCCTCGTAGATCTCCGGGTGCAGCCCCTTCTTCCGCATCGAGCACCGCATCGTCTGAACAAGCGAAACGCCACGCCGCGAGGGTTAATCACCTCCCCCGGTTCATCCTCTAGACGGATACGCGGTAGTGGCCAGTGGGGATGGGATGAAGGAATGAGCGGGCGTACCTGGGAGGGGACGAGGGAGCGGAGGGTGGTCCTCGAGGCCGCCGCGGCGGTGGTCGGGAGGAAGGCGGTGGAGAGGGAGAGCGCCATGGCTTCGTCGCCCCCGCGCGTCGGGCACTTGCTCCGGCTTCCACTGCTCGTGCCTCTCTTATCGGCAGCTGGTTTGTTATCCTCTTGCCGTTGATGGTCTCGGAAAGTTCGAGGCTTTGGGGGCGCCGTCTGGGTGGGCCTGCTCACTAGGCCTCGATTTTATTGGGCTGTCTCAGATTATTTTATTTATCTCATATTTATTATATTTTACAATTGTACATAAGATTTTTTAAAAATAACTCAGATTATTTTAGTTATCTCGTATTTATTATATTTTATATAGGTATGTAATTTTTTTGAAAATTTAAAAATATCAGATAATATAAGAAAGTAAATAAAAAAATAAAATGACTTGCATTTAATAAACTTTTAAAAGGTTAAAATTATCCGAGGGATTACATGGTATTGTTTTTTTGGGCCGATACCCTTATCCCAAGGCGTTTTATTTACGTGGTAAATTGTTTTTGTGTTGCTTTCTTGCAGACAGTATTAACTAATTTTATCAGAAACAACGACTAAAAATTATCGCGTTGTTTTTTAAAACTAAGGTTGGCATATCATAATTCTGACTCATTACATGTCAAAAAACTGTGAATTTTAACTAAATATCACAACATTTACGCTAGAGAAAATTAATCACATGTTATTATAATTTTTAAAAATTGACTATATGTCATTGTCAGTAACTATGGTGACCCTTATTTGTCAGTGACACATTGATAATATATTAGCAAACCATGAAAATTGTAACGACACAAAAAAATAACCATTTACATTACAGTACTGTGGTCAGTCACTCACTCAATCCACAGCGCGATAAACACACGGCAGTTTTGAAAATTTAATTCGACTATTTAATAATCTAGTTTTGAAGAGCAATATTTTTGATATAATTAAATTATATAGTATAAAGGTTTTACAATTGGATCGTAATACTAATGGTTAAAGTGAATGATAAGTGTTCATGAATGTACATAGATAATCCATTTCTTTTAAAAAATACACCTATATTTGACAAGCGATTTGTTTTATATTCCTCATGTCCTTGCACCCGAGAAATGGACTGAGATTTTGGCTTGCCAAATAAGATCTTAACATATAAATATAAGTGCTTGTCTATTTCATAATCAATCACCCGTGACAATAAAAAGAGAAAATTTATTATTTGTCCTAAAAGAGAAAATTTATTATTTGCCCTAAAAATACATGATTTTATTATTTGTTACTTTAAAATCTTGACTTCGATTAAATAATACCTAAAACTCTATCACCCTTAATTATTTATAATTTATAATTACTTTAATTACGCCTATTTTAATTCTTTCAACGATTTTATATAACTGAAAAAAAACACATCTGTATCTTCCTCATCTCTCGTCTCTCAAACCCTGTCCCCTCCCTTCCCCTCCCTCACTCTGGTGCCTGACGGCGGAGTCACGGGCGCACGGGGGCAGACTCCTCCCCCGCGCGGCCGGCGGACACCCCCCTCCCCCTCCCCGGCGCGGCCTCTGGAGAGTAGGCTTGGAGGGGGCGACGCGGCCGGCTTCCGTCTCGCTTCGAACCGACCGAATTAAAGGTGTTTATTCTTCTCTTGTATCCCCCCCTCTCCTCCGCGCCATGTTAAGAGCGGATGTGGCGTAGATCGGAGATCCATTCGGACTTGGATCGATGTGTCTCCTTCCATTAACCCGTAGTGCAGTTTTCTTCCGGATTTCGTTGATACGCGGCGCAGTACTAATGCAGCTCTTTTCCAAAAAAAGGGGTTCAGTTTGTTGCCCCGCGTTAGGTCCGCTAATGTGCTTGTTGGCATTTGGCATTTGGCATTTTAGCCGTGTTCATAAAACACAATTGATTGTTCTGTCCTTAGCTTGTCTCCTCTCCAGGTTGTTAGGATTTCCCTTCCTCTCTGAAGATGAGTCATAGTTCAGATGAAGATTCGGAAATTAGTGATTCTGAGATTGATGAGTATGAAGGCAAACTTTATGCACGCCTGATAGCAGGGGAATTTAAAGTTAAGGATGGTCAGAGTTACAGTTGCCCATTTTGTAAGGGAAAGAAGAAAAAGGATTACAATATAAACATTCTTATTCAGCATGCCTCAGGAGTGGGTACAGCACCTAATCGGGAGGCCAAAGACAAGGCAGCCCATCGTGCCCTTGCCAATCACTTGAAGATTGTCCTTGCTAAATCATCTGAACCATTGTCACAGACAGTTGTTGTGGAGCCAAAACCTCTTCCAAACAGGGATGAGAAATTTGTGTGGCCCTGGATGGGTATACTAGTTAATGTGCCTACTGAATGGAAGGATGGGCGGCAAGTTGGACAGAGTGGAAATCGTATGAAGGAGCAACTATCACGCTTCTGCGCACTTAAGGTCATTCCATTATGGAATTTTAGAGGTCATACAGGGAATTCTATTGTCGAGTTTGGAAAAGATTGGAATGGTTTCAGAAATGCACTTGCCTTCGAAAATTACTTTGAGGCTGAAGGATATGGTAGAGTGGACTGGAAGGAAAAAAAGAATCACGGGTCTAACCTTTTTGGATGGGTTGCTAGGGCTGAAGATCACAGTTCTCCAGGGCTAATAGGTGACTACTTAAGAAAAAATGGTGACTTGAAGACCATCAGTGATCTTGAGAATGAAGGAGCACGTAAAACTGACAAACTTGTAGCTAATTTAGCTAATCAAATTGAGGTAAAGAATAGGCATTTGCAGGAGCTTGAATTTAGATTCAATGAGAGAACTGCATCACTTGAGAAGTTGATGGGGCAAAGGGAACTGCTTCTCCAGAAATATAATGAAGGTTTGTGTTTTTTTGTCTACCTTATGTCTTTCATTAAGATCTATTTGTCAGTATAAATGTATTTCTATCATCCTTAACTAAGTTTTCATTTTACTAAATGATCTCTTAAACTTAATTGCTACCAGAAATTCGCAAGATGCAGCAGCTAGCTCAAAGACATTCTCAGAAGATAATTGATGAGAATCAAAAGCTGCGTTCTGAACTGGAGTCCAAGATGAGTGAACTTAATACGAGATCCAAGGAGCTTGATGAGATTGCTGCAAAAAGCGATTATGACAGAAGGACCATTGAGGAAGAGAAGCAGAGGGTATGTATTCTTGACACTCTTCTTTTCTATCTGTTGAGTTGGTTTCTGCTTTTGCTATTTTGATGGCAAATCTTGTATATTATTTATTCTATTGACACCACTGTTACTACTGGTGATCTTTTGTCTCAGTGCTTTGTTCTTATCATTTCACATACTGTGCTTCAGATGCTTAGGCCCTTTCATTCATTATTGTGCATGCAAATTGCAACTTATTTAAATTTGTTATTGCTTGATTTCAGAATGCTATCAAATCAAGCCATCTTAAATTGGCAACATTGGAACAACAGAGAGCTGATGAGGATGTGCTGAAGCTTGTAAGAGAACATAAGGTATGTGGCAAGGCAGGCAAGCCTCCATTATCCTGTGTTATATGATGCTTTAGTTCCCACACAATATGCTTCATATTGAAGTCTTTACTGTATGGAAACTGCAGAGAGAGAAAGAAGCTGCTGTAAACAAGATTCTGAAGTTAGAGCAACAGTTGGATGCAAAACAAAAGCTTGAATTAAATATACAGCAGTTGAAGGGCAAATTGGAAGTGATGAAGCATATGCCAGGTGATGAAGATTCAGCATCAAAATATAAAATTGATGAATTGAGTGAGGAGCTGCAAGAAAAGATGGATGAACTTGATGCTATGGAGTCACTTAACCAAACTCTGGTTATCAAAGAAAGAAAAAGCAATACTGAAATGCAAGAGGCTCGGAAGGAGCTTGAAAATGTAAGCTGTTTCAGTGATGAGATCAATATGTTAATGCTGTGTTTCAGATTCCGTGATCATTCCTCATTGATCTATTGCATGTTCCACAGGGCTTGCTTGATCTTTTAGGTGGTCGCGCACACATAGGAGTCAAGAGAATGGGTGAGCTTGATCTGGAAGCATTTTCAAATGTGTGCAGAAAGAAGTCATCAGAAGAGGATGCAGAGGTTACTGCAGCCATTCTTTGTTCAAAGTGGGAAGCTGAAATTAAAAATCCAGATTGGCACCCTTTTAGGGTTGTCTTGGTTGATGGGCAGGAGAAGGTATGAATCTTTATTTGCTTCCATGCTTGCATATTTTATAATTGTTAATAATTGCTAGTATGATACATCTTTATTTACTAAATGGTAAGATCTCTCTCACACACACATATGTTTTGTTATTCAATTGCCAGGTTCCTGGCTTTGTGTTTTAGAATGGCAATTCGATATTGAAATGCCTTGTTATGATATGTACAATTTTCTCATCGTACATATTGCTAAATGCTAACTCTTGTACCAATATGAACATATTGTTCTACTTGAGACAATAGCCTGTTAAGATGTGATACTACTGGAAGTCTCATTATGATGTGTTGTAGGAAATTATTGAGAACGATGCAAAACTTCGAGAATTGAAAGAAGAGCATGGTGAAGAAATCTACACTTTGGTGAGAAAGGCGCTTCGTGAAATTAACGAGTACAACCCTAGCGGGAGATACCCAGTAGGACAGCTGTGGAACTTCAGAGAAGATCGGAAGGCGACTGTGAAGGAAACAGTACAGTTCGTCCTGAGACAGTGGCGAATGAACAGGAGGAAGCGCTGAGCCCAACTGTTCGATGCCATATATAGCGCTGCTGTTTGCGCTCCACCTGATCTGGACAATAATGGACATCATGCTGCTTCGGCAGTAGGGCATTTGAAATCTGTGTAGTAGAATGTGATGAAGCTAGACCATGGCTGTTGTATTCCTTGTTGGACACAATAAGTTGGGTCGTCAAATTGCAGTATCAGCAGTTGACCACCCTTTGTCCACCTGTACCGGTACTGTTCTTAATCTCTGTTTTAGGTATGGTATGTACATCCATGAACCGAGGTAACTTGTATGCGTTGTATGGAATAAACAGACGCATCGGAATATGAAGAATGACTGCCTTGGGTGATTGACAATTGAGATATATGAGAAGTGAGCATGCTTCTTAAGCCGTCGTGCTGGGCGTCGGCCTTGCCTTAGAAGAATGTCGTACGGCGTCCGCCTAAGCACGGTGTGGCGTCGGCTGGACGCCAAGTGGCCTAGAGCGAGCGCCATACATGCACTTGGCATGCCCGTGTGGAAAGTTGTGGCACGGGATGCAACGTGGGAGGGAAAGGTAAAAGCCAAGTAAAGAACTACATGCATGCGCACACAATAGAGAGGAAAGAGACGGAAGAGAGAACGCCGGTGTCCTCTCCACTCCATCTACGCCCGACGTCCTCTCTAGCTGCCCCAGCGTCTTCTCTAATTGCTCAAGTGCTCACCACTCCAGAGAGTCCAGGGCTGCAGCTGTAGTGCTCTAGATCTGTTGTGCTCGGTGCCCTCTCTAGCTGGTCCAGTGCTCCACCACTCCAGATCTGTTGTGGCTCTCGTGCTTCACCACTTCAGAATCCAGATCTCTAGTTGTATTTACTTTTCAAAGTCTTCAATTCTTCGGTCAGACTGTCAGTACTCACTGGTCACTACTCACTAATAGCTCTATGACGTATTATTGTGTTGTAAAGTGTTGTATATACTCTTGTATATACTCCTAAATTGTTGCATGGGACATGAGAAGAGAATAGTGGTCAATGATAATACTAAGGTAGTTATACGTTACACCACTACTAAAATTTGTAGCATTTATATGTTAGGACATATGTATGGCGTCACCTCGCCGCGCGCCTAACTCGCTTAGGTGACTGGAAGGGGGTAGGTCGCCGCGCCTCGCCTTGAGAACAATGGAAGTGAGACTGCACATGAATAACGCATGACTTTATACAATTGTTGTATATAAGCAATATTTACTTTGTAGTAAAATAAGTGTATTTTTTTGCTTTGTCATGATATAAATTATTCTTCACCAAAATTATAGCAAAGCATATATATACCATATCAAACAAATAAACTAGCTAGTAATGACAATAACAAGTACTCCATAGTATATTTTATTGTCTTAGGAAAACATATTTTATTATTGTCGGTGATTAATAAGTCGATTCACCCAAAGGGTACCCAAGTTGGTGATTAGATATGTGAACTAGAAGTGCAATGCATTTGAATCTGATGGTTGACTCTAGAACATAAGAGTCAATGTTTATATTAGTTCATGTCTCTTAGAGGATAATAGCACCACAATCAAGCTATGAATGTTTAGGGTGTCGAAAGCAAGAGAAATTAATATACTGAAAAGCTTGTCCTCCAGGGGCTCTCACCTCCTTTATATACTCGGGAGGTGGGCTTAACAACCCAGGACTCTATCACGACTTCTGAGTAGAGCTTAGATTACCTACCAAACTCGGGTACTAAATCTCTAATTATGAGAATCCTGCTATAAATAAATCTCTTGATATCATATTCAGAGATTAGCTACCCGATAAGGGCTTAACTTTTCTTATCAGATACAAACCCTTGTTTATGGGCCATATCAAACGGTTAATGTTGGTCTTCATCTAGACTTGGTTCAGTCTGATAAGCCCAACTATGGAGTAACCTAGAATCACATCCCGACAATTGTCTTAGATAAATATATAGAGGTGGGTCCACAACAGGTGACGATAAAATGTGGTAAATATAGCGATAGTGATCCGGGCAGTAAATAAATTGTGCAATCTACCCAATATGTTACTTATAAATAGTGACAATAATAATAAAAATATTTTATTGACTTATACGTAGTACATAGCTATATTATATCCGTTTTTATACTTGATGTCATACAGACGACTTTTACAATATATATGAGTAGGGTAATTTTATAGTCTATGAGGAGGTACCAGGAGGTACCACATTTTTCAGTGTTAATTTTGGTACCTCATATATCAGGAGGTACCAAAATTAACACTGAAAAATATGGTACCTCCTCATAGACCGTAAAATTTCTCATATGAGTATGTTACCTCGGCTACGTTTATCGTATAAAAACTAGTTTTCTAGTAAGCAGTAACATTCTATATATAGTCGTCTTGCATTCTTCACTTCTATTTTGATTTGATAGGAAATAGACCGGTGGATACATTTCGTACGCTTGATTGATTATTATTGCCATGACTACGACAATGCACAATCACACACTGCACACCTCTATTTTTATCCTGCATTCGATCGCCATTGTGTTCTAAGAAGTGTTATATCACTGAACGCCGTTTTCTTGACGCTGACATGGACGTCCTTTTCTGCAGCGACGGGAGAAAATCACTCTTTCTATAAAGAAAAACGTGGAATATATTATATGCAGTAAGCTCAAGTAGGGATGGCAACGGGGAGAATCCCCGGCGGGGAGGGGTCCCCATCCCCGTCCCCGCTAGATAAAAAAATCCCCGTTCCCCGTCCCCGGCTTCGGGGATAAATTTTTCCCATCCCCGCTCCCCGTCGGGGATTCGGGTACCCGTCGGGGAAAAAATCCCCGTTTAGGTATGTATATACCCATATATATACATATACATATATATATTTATACATATACATACACATATATATATATATACATACATAAATATATATATACACACAAACATATACACACATACACATACATATACATACATATGTATATATATATAATATGGACCCACATTTAATTTTCGCGGGTATATTAACGGGGAACGGGGATGGGGAGTAGAGGAACGTCTCCATCCCTGCTTCACCCGACGGGGATGGATTTTTCCCTGTTTGTCCCTCGTGGGGATGAGATTTTCCCGTACCCGTCCCCTAATAGAGGAAATCCCCGTCGGGGATCGGGGAACGGGGCCCATTGCCATCCCTAAGCTCAAGTGTCTCTGGAGTTTGACCCGAATTTTAATTAATTAGGCTTGAGTCCATGGTAAATAAACACGTATTCTTTTCTCTACCTATATGTATTTTGTATGCATCGATCGTGGGGTTAAAGACGTTTGTTGTAATTCCTGCTTTTTTTACCCTCGTAATACTGAATTTTATCGTTCTGATGCTTATGGTTTTTTCGTGAGAGTTTTCACTTAAATATGTGTCTCATGTCGGATATATTGATTTAAACGCTTTAATTCATAACACGTGTAACGTTCTATGTTAAAAGAAAGACGTATCTCTGACCTTTTGATTAACCTAATATAATCATAAAATGACCGATGCGTTATGCGTATGATCGCTGATTTTTTTTAAAAAAAATCAAATTTATATGGCCGTTTGAAAATTTTGTAAAAGTAGCATTGCGGTCGGTACTTGAAGTGTCGACTGGATGCCATGTCAACTCCAGTCGACACTTTAAGTATCGACTGGATGCTGTCCCTCTATTAGATTCTGCCACGTCAGCTTTAGTCGGTACTTGAAGTTTAAAGTACCGACCGTATGTTATTTTTACAAAATTTTCAAATGATCATACAAATTTGATTTTTTTTAAAAAAATATTATTATTTTAAAAATATCATGATAGGTGTACGTCCTAATTATACATACTGTCTGCTCTGATCCACGCAGATCAGGTCGATCTCTTCCACCGACGTCGACGCGCGCGCGCTGTCCTGTCATCACGCTACCTGCACATAGGCAACGGCATTTCAAAGGAGAGCCGGCCGGTGCGCGCGCGCGCGCGTGCCTGCGATCTCAGCTGGCACCGTACCTACCAATTGTTACTATATGCAGCTGGTAGGTACGTAGTGCCACGAGCTGGCGCAGTGGCGCTCGTACTGGCTAGAAAAGTATCTCTCTCGCTCAAGTAATGTAGCGTACTTAGATATATAGAGATGAGCCAACGAGCTGAGCAACCAAGTTCATGAGTAAGTAGCTAGCGAGCATCGCGCGGATCAGAGCAGTTCGATCCATGGAGGAGATGGCGGCGGTGAAGGGGCCGGTGGTGGTGACGGGGGCGTCGGGCTTCGTCGGGTCATGGCTCGTCATGAAGCTCCTCCAGGCCGGGTACACCGTTCGGGCCACAGTGCGAGACCCCAGTGAGCTCACTGCCTCACTCTCTCTTAGATCACTCAGGCTCATTAGTCATTTCGTTTATGGTTACGACGACGACTGACTACGTGGCTAATTTCCTTTTTTTTTCTTGGTTCAGGCAACCTGGAGAAGACGAAGCCGTTGTTGGAGCTTCCGGGGTCAAAGGAGAGGCTGAGCATCTGGAAAGCCGACCTGAGCGAGGAAGGCAGCTTCGACGATGCCATCAATGGCTGCACCGGCGTCTTCCACGTCGCCACACCCATGGACTTCGAGTCTAAAGACCCCGAGGTAGCAGCTACGAAGGCCTATACTTAGCGGTCGGCTAGCTAGATTGAAGTAAACGAACCTGAGAAATTAGTGCTTCGGGCGCTGCAGAATGAAGTGATCAAGCCGACGGTGGAAGGGATGGTGAGCATCATGAGGGCCTGCAAGGAGGCCGGCACCGTCAAGCGCGTCGTCTTCACGTCGTCAGCGGGGACGGTGAACATCGAGGAGCGGCAGCGGCCGGTGTACGACCACGACGACTGGAGCGACGTCGACTTCTGCCGCCGCGTCAAGATGACCGGATGGGTACGTGCTCGCCTAGCTAGCTCCTCTGCTGAGCCTTCCAAATTTTACGCAGCTGATCTCGAGCTGTGAATGAATCGATCCATTCGACATTAATTCGATCGGTCCCGGGACCCGGCATGCAGATGTACTTCGTGTCCAAGTCGCTGGCGGAGAAGGCCGCCATGGATTACGCCAGGGAACACGGCCTGGACCTGATCAGCATCATCCCCACGCTCGTCGTCGGCCCCTTCCTCAGCACCGGCATGCCGCCCAGCCTAGTCACCGCCCTGGCTCTGCTCACAGGTACAATTAAGCTAACAACTCCGAATGACAACAGCGTCGTCGTCGGCGAGCCTGACACGTACTCTGCAACTGCAATCTGCAGGGAACGAAGCCCACTACTCGATCCTGAAGCAGGTGCAGCTCGTGCACCTCGACGACCTCTGCGACGCCGAGATCTTCCTCTTCGAGAACCCGGAAGCGGGCGGCCGCTACGTCTGCTCCTCCCACGACGTTACCATCCACGGCCTCGCCAGGATGCTCGCGGAGATGTTCCCGGAGTACGACGTCCCGAAGAAGCTCGACGGGATTATCGACGACGACCTCCAGCCGGTGCACTTCTCGTCGGAGAAGCTCCTCGGCCATGGGTTCAGGTTCAGGTACACGGTGGAGGACATGTTCGAGGCAGCCGTCAGGACGTGTAGGGAGAAGGGCCTCCTCCCGCTCCTGCCGGCGGCAGTGGCCGCAGCAGACGGCTCGGCGAAAGTGATACTGGGGAGAGAGCCACCAATCGGTGCTGAAACATAAGCGTTGTGCAAGAGGGAATTTGTGCTGTTCTATCCATAAAATATATTGTTTGATCTTATGAGAGTAAATCTTCAATTCTTGTCTCTTTGCCTTTTTATTTCACGATGCCTAAGAGTTGGAATAAAGATAGATAAAAGTAATAGTGAATTTGCTACAACATTATTTTTTTATTGACATATAGGTTTAAGATAAAAATAATAAGTATAGCACCACAACCTAATAGCAACACATGAATGAGACCCTAGTATGAGACTTGAGGCTCTAACCACCCCCAGTCGCAGTCGCACTCGCCCCTACTCTTGCTCTCACTCACCATCGACACGTCGCCTTACCACTGTTCGTACTCGTTATCACCACTAACTTATTTTAATGTTGTAATTTTCTTCATTACAATGTACGAACACTCAACTAGTTTTATTAAGTGCATACAAATATGTTAGGCTCACCAATTTTTACCAATAAATTAACTAATTAGTACTCCCTCGTTGAAATTGAAAAAAAAATTCAGGGTCTTATGTAATATTTTACGACAACACGCTTGACACAGCCGTAACACAACCTTGAAACCAAGTTTAGATAGGCTTGTAAGCAGGTTTCATGGTTAACCAAAACCACGAAAAGCAGATGGATAGCTTACTAAATTACCAAGACATAATCATCGTGCTCTAGATCAAAATTATTCTTTGTTTGACCTTTTAAGCTAAAATTATCTAATTTTAACTAAATTTAAATAAAAATATATTAACATCTATAATATCTCATTATTATTTTGTTTTAAATTCGTCTTGGTACACTGACTCGGCAAACTAGTAATTTCACTCGGTTTTTGCGCTTACAGACCTATTTTCGGTACGGCAGATCGCTTGGGGAAGAAATTATATTCAAAATTTGTTTTTCAAATTTTATACGAAATTTACCCCAAAAAAGAGCGACACAGCGACCGCGCAAGCGTCCATCCCACGCGATTCTGCTCCCCTAAAGCCAAAACCCTCCCAAAACCCCGCTTCTCCTTCCCTCCCTTCCTCCCTCCGCCCCAAATTTCCCCGCCGCAGTGCACAGCCCCATGGCGAACTTTACCGCCGGCTCCGGCGCCGCAAACTCCAACCCCAACAAGTCCCACGAGGTGCGCTCGCCGCTACCCTTCGCCTACACCTTTTCTGGCTGAGTCGATTCGATTCGATGGATAAGGGATTGATTGCTCACGTCCTCTGCAGGTGAGCCCGGCGCCCGGCGACTCAGTTTCCAGCCTCAGCTTCAGCCCCAAGGCGAATCACCTCATCGCCACCTCCTGGGACAACCAGGTGAGCCCGCCCCCGTTGCCCGAGCCCTAGCTGTTGCGTCCTTTGTTTGGGCGAATCCGTGAGTGGAATGCTAAGATTGCGGTTGGCTTGTGGATGCAGGTTCGGTGCTGGGAGGTCCAGTCTGGCGGCCAATGCCAAGCGAAGGCCTCGATCTCGCACGATCATCCGGTACTGTGTCCCGACATTATAGTTTGCTCCCGTAGATCTCATTATGGATGTGGAAATCTTTGATCTGGCCTTTATGGTCATGGACTGCTAGTTTGATCTGGATTCTGGATTTCTCTGCACTGTGTGGCCGTGTGATGTAGGTCGGTTTGTTTGATGCAGGTGTTGTGCTCAGCGTGGAAGGACGATGGGATGACTGTTTTTTCGGGAGGTTGTGATAAACAGATTAAGATGTGGCCTCTGCTCTCTGGTGGGCAGCCCACAGTTTTATCAGGGCATGAAGCGCCTGTCAAAGAACTCGCCTGGATACCACAGATGAACCTTCTTGTCAGTGGAAGCTGGGACAAGACTCTGAGGTGAGGAAATTCACACAAATTACAAAACCTGAAGTTTGTTTTAAGTTTAGCCTGTATGTTAATGGCAGTGTTTCCCTGTTTGTGATATATGGCATGCCCTCTTATATAATGTTCAGAAAACAATGCATTATTATTTTCAAGCACCATAAACTTTGTTCTCCTAATGTTCACAATGAGCAGAATAATCAATTTTGCATTTGCACAACGACTAACCAAGAATTTTCTAACCTTCTTATCTATTCATCAAGGTACTGGGATGTTCGACAACCTCAGCCAGCACATGTTCAGCAACTACCTGAGCGCTGTTATGCTCTCTCACTTAGTTATCCTCTCATGGTTGTTGGCACTGCTGATCGCAATGTAATAGTCTTCAATCTGCAGAATCCACAGGTAATTTATATTCAATTCTCATGGTGTTTTGAGTTTTATACTTTCATTATTGTTATATAATATGTTCTAATAGATACATACCCATATTGGTTTTTGTGGATCATTCTTACGTAGTTGTTAAGTGTTAACATGTTCTGTTTTCTCATTGAACTAATATTCATCAGAATTTACTATCAACATTAGCTTTATACAAGTTCTTGTATAATGTTTACACATATCTTCTTTCTTGCAACTCATCTACTATCTGAAATACAGTTTAATGTTTGATACACTTTCTCACTTTCTGTAAGTCTATTTATCATTTTATTTAGTTTACTTCATGTACATATTATATTATATGAAAATGAAATTGTATCATCTAAGTAGTTTTACCATAGTTTACTTTCAATCCGTCTAGTGCCTTCAGTGGTATGTAAAATGGTGAGATCAATTACTTTATCTTTGGTCAGCTGCAGAAGGATTTTAGAATAAAATTTGCTATATATCCCTAGCATCATTTCGAGTTTTCGAACTGTGCAGGTGTCATGTTTTTCGTCATTATATTTAGTTTGTGTGAAAGTGTAGGGTGAAAAAATTATTAAGGAAATGAAATGATTTTTCAGAAGGAAAACTTCTAGCATGAGTAAATAAGCAAAGAACAGCTGTGCCTCTTGTTACATACAGTTGAACTTTCTGTGTTTATCACTGTAATAATCTGTGTATGTATATTCTTGACATTCTACATGCCATTTGCGAATTTGACACTCTGTGTATCACAGACTGAATTCAAGAGGATTGTATCACCTTTGAAACTGCAGACAAGGTGTCTTGCTGCATTTCCTGACCAGCAAGGGTTTCTGGTAATGCCACTGTTTCACTTTCGTCTAAATGTGTAGTCCTATTCACTTTTTATTCCTATTATTTTAGTTCTTCAATGTACATCATAATTGCAGTTACTTCAGTAGTTAATTAGTGCCTTAATTATGTACTGAACAAGAATACGGAAACATACCAGACTAGGTATTGTGCATGACTGCAGGTAATGTCAACTTTGGCTATTCATGGCCTTCAATTTAACATATGTGGAAAAATACTGTCACACCCGAATTCAAAAGAGAACTCGAACCTTTATTAATACTCAAAATATCCAAATAACAAGATGTTCATAAACCGACGACGCATAACGAAATTTAAAAAACATAGTACGTAGCTCATGGGCTACACTTATTACAAACTCAAATAAATGCGGAAGCGAAACAAAAGCGCCTGAAGAACATCTCGATCCCAAAATCCGACACCTCGACTGGGTCACTACTCCTGGACTTTATCCTCTTGATAAACAGCGTCTAAAAAAAGTAATCAACGGGGATGAGTACAAAGGTACTCAACAAGCCACAGATATGCATATAATGAAGGCTGAAAAACAAAGGAGCATATTCTAGGCTTGTTTGCATAAATGACCATGTTTAATGTTGTTTAAGCTTTAGTGAGCAAAATTAAATCATGAATATAAAATGCTGTAGTAAATATGAGCAATAACTTCCCACTACCTCGAGTTGCACGCCTGTGCCAACTCGCTCTTTCAACCCATTCCATCATGTTCAAATGCTTTCACACACAAATGCAGAAATAAATGCTAACTGCGGAGAACATCACTAGGCCGCCCGTGACCGTGGGCACGGCTTTTCGAAAAGTTTATGCTCTGATCAGAGGTGTACTACTTTACCCACAAGGCACAAACCCGGTGTGCACCAGGATACCACCACGATACCCTGACCAAGTTCATGCCAAAACCCGTCATATGAATTGACCCAGCAAGAGGACAACCACACCAGGTTTCGCCCACGCTCCACTGAGATCTCACCCGAAAATCATGGGTAGACCCCGATTGGCAGACGTAGACCCCTTTTCGTGCCTCGTCGGACCAAGCCACCACCTGGCACTCCCGGTTAAGTGAACTTGTCCCCTCCGCTCGGTGCATCAAGCTGAATCGACCCATACTTCGGATTAGGCCTTACCCATTAGACTTATGGTCAGTACTGTTATGCTTCGCAACAGATCCCGCAGACCGGTCCTTATAGTGCCCCGGGTGCGACTAACCAATGTTCGACTTGCACCCGGAACCCACCATGCTCAATGCAACACCATTCTCCACGCTTCATGAATCACAACTCAGAATCACAATGAGACGAGATATAACAAGGATATAGAGATGATCCACCTGTCTAGTAATAAATATTAATTTTACCGCTAGCAAGTGTGCCTCTACTTTAGAGCACTAACTAATAAATTTTATAAGGCGACAAGGAGAACGGAATACAAAGCATGGCTTAGGTTTGCACAACAGGGTTTAAACTAAACTTTAACTAAATAATTAAAAGTGTAAACTAATGCATTTATTAGCCTATGGGTTTTAGCGATAATTAATAATAAAATGGGTTCAACATGATCAACTATTTCCACGGAAATGAATCTGTGACTTGCCTGGATCCTCGTAATACTGGTATGGATCTGCAGCAGGAAAAGATGACTCCTCGATAGCCTCGACGTCGACTAAACACACAAACCGAGGAGAAACAATTAAAACAGTATAAAAGCAACATGAACAGTACAATTAAATGGCATGAAATTAAAGAGCATAATTTTCTAGATTTTCTAAAATTCTAATGGGCAAAATCCGAGTTAAAATGAATTTACTATGAATTTTTGAAGTTTAAAAGCTTTTCTGGAATTTTAGAAATCAATTTCTGAAAATAAAAATGCCTTGGTCCACGGTGAACCTGGCGCACCGCGCACCCTGCCTGTGGCCCATGGTGAACCACAGACCGCGCACACCCACGGTCCACGGTGCACCGCGCGCACCACGGACCCGCGCACCGCGCCACGGACCGGGCCAACGTGGACCGTTGGATCGACATCCAACGGCCGGCCACGCGTCCGGCACGGACACGGCACAGGGCGGCCAGGGAATTCGTCCCCAGCTCCGGCCGAGCGCCGGCGAGAGGCGGCGACGGCGAGCGCGAGGCCAAAGGCCCAAGCGACGGCAAAAATGGAACGGGGAGAAGGAGAGGAGGCTACCCGTACCGACGACGGCGACCGAAGACGACGACGGCGATCGGCGGCGAGCGCGAGGCGGAAGGGAGCTTCGGGCGGGCGGTGTCGCCGGCGATCCGGTGGCCGAGGGCCCGAACCAAGGCGATGCCGAGGTAGGCCTCGCGACGGGGAACCCGAAGGGGCCGGCGGCGAGGGAGGAGGCGGTGGCTAGCGGCGGCGAGGGGCGGCTGGGCGTGAAAGCAGAGGCGGCGGCGGCGGGCGCGCGAAGGCGAAATGCGGCGAGGGCGGAGGCGGATCGCACGGTCTAACCATGGGGTCGGGTGCTGCGTTTAAATAGGGATCGGATGGAGGGGATCCGAGGGCTCCTAAACCGCGGGGGCGGCGCGCGAAAGCGGGGAGGCCGTTGCGCGGCGGAGGGGAGAGGAAAAAGGGGGCCGGCGCGAGGAAGGCGAAGCTGACACGCGGGCCCTAGGCGGCAGCGGGCGGGGGCGGCCTGACGAGCGGGTCCCGGGCGGCAGAGAGAGAAGAGAGGGGCCGGCGCGAAGGGAGGCGCCGACAGGCGGGCCCCACGCGGCAGAGAGAGGAGGAGGTGGGCTGGCGGGCTGGCTGGGCCAAAAGGGAGGACGCGGCCTACTAAGAAATAAAAAAGGGTTTTTCGAATAAAATTAATTCCGAAAAATAATTTTGAAGTTTAAAATATGAATTTGAATTCAAAAAAAATATTTTTTTAAAATACTTCAAGGTTCCAGGATTCTTACAAAATTATAAAAACTTTAAAATTCGAAATCTATCTCAATGTTCTAGATTGCAAAAATCATTTCTGCTTTTAGAAAATTTTGAATTCAAATTTCGTTTTCAAATTTTAAAATCTCAGCTTTGCAGTTGATTTAAATACGGGTGTTACAAATACCAACCTATAATTTGAAAGTTGTAAAAAAGAAAAGTATAATGTGGTTGGCGGCTGGCATATATTTGAAACATTATGTTGTTTTTGTTGCATAAATCAAATAAATGCACTAATGAAGTAATATTTTTATGAAGTACTTAAAAATACTGTGACCATGTGTCGGTGTTGTTGCCATTCAATTTTCAACAGTCAAAATGACAGTTGCTGTATAGCCAATCTGCTTTTCTCAGGCACAACGAAATGAGCAATTGCAAAATTATCTCCCTTTACAATTTTTTATGACAACTGATCTTCTATCGGTAGCAGGCATGTTCCGTCTTTCATGGTGAATTGATTTCTCCCAATTTTCATCATCAGTCAGTAATGTCTGTCCAATATATTCATTTTATTTCTCATTCTTGGTCACTTTATACCAATTATCCACTGCTTCTGTTTTGCATTTAGTTTGCTATTCTTGTTTGACTATCAACTGCTTCTGTTTTGCATTTAGTTTGCTATTCTTGTTTGACTAAAATGCATAATTTTGTTTGCTGTAGCCAATAAAAGGTCAAGTGTTTCTGATCATTTGGGTGCTTGAATGCTTAATTAACCTATATCTTATTTTAAGGTTGGATCGATAGAAGGACGAGTTGGCGTTCATCATGTTGATGATAGTCAACAAGGGAAAAACTTTACATTCAAATGTCACCGTGATGGCAATGATATATACTCTGTCAACTCATTGAACTTTCACCCTGTAAGATCCCTTGCTCAATGACATTTCATTTCAATATTTTGGTTACTTGCTTTTGGAATGTTTCTGAGATGGTTCATGGTTGGTCAAGGAATTTGAATGCATTATTTTCAAATTTAAAGAAGTTAATCGCATAAGCTTACTATGGATGTTTGCTAAATTATAATATTTGAAATTTTGAATACTTTCCTATGGACTCATGATCAAATTATCAGCAGCTCTCTTGAACTAAGCAATTTTATTTGTGTTATGCTGTGCATTTCATCTAGGTGCACCATACATTTTCCACAGCAGGTTCTGATGGAGGTTTCAACTTTTGGGACAAGGACAGTAAACAAAGACTTAAGGTACCGTACATCACTACATCATATATGCCGTTCTTTTTCCACTAATAGTCTAATGTGTCAATAATGTAGCCGTACTGCTAATTCTGTTGTTATAGTGTAATATCTGTGTGCTGTAACAGTTTTTAAATAAATATATATGTATCATGTGCTATAATCTTATAAAATGACAATAATTATCTTCAAATCTAAAACTAAATAAAATTATACTAACTGCTCATCTATAAAAATGCTTGTGTCCACAATCTATTTTTTTATTTTTTATTTATAAAAATGGCATTCTTGTCAACATAAATCATTTAAGTAGTAGAGGTAATGTCACTGATTGCAACAAGAAACCTTTGTTTTGTGAACAGAAAAATATTTTGATGGTTAACATAATTAAATTCTATGTTGGTCAACAGTGGAATTGCTATTTTTCTTATGAGAAACAAACTAAGTTACCCCTTCAGTCCTTCACAGAAATTTCTAGTCATCTTTTGTTATGTGGCCTATGGGAACGGTTGAAGACAAGATGATATTGAAGAATATGATTGTATTAAGCCCAATGTTACCAATATTGGTTCTGGAAAAAATACCAGTCCCTAAAGAAAACGAAGTAACCGGCCTGGGCAAAAAAAAATTTGAATCCAAAGACTTGAATTAAAAGCTGGTTACTGGCCAGTTATCAGTAAGCAATGCCGGTTTTCAGGTGGTTACCAGTAATTGTATTCTTTACAGAGCCAAATAGACAACACATTTATAAATCATAACTATATCATAAACAGATCACATAATCACATGATCATAACGCAGCAGACTGGCACCAGAACCAGGGTCGATGTATGGTCTGCTTCCCTGCTGGCCATGTCAATGTTGCTGGTACAATATATTTTGGTTAATTATGGCATTTTTAGTGTAAAAGAATTGCCAGTGAGCACTCATGCTCATTGTTTGACATATCGTTTCTTCCTTGCAAAAAAATCATTTTTGTGTGCTATACAATGGTTCTTCAATCAGGGGAAAACCTAGTATATTAAAATTTTGTTTACTAAATTAGTTCATAGTATTTACTGCACAGTTCCCCCATCCTACTGTTTAATAATGTACCTCTGATGTTGTTTCACAGGCTTTTAATAAGTGCCCATCTGCCATCACATGCAGTACATTCAATCAGGATGGCTCACTATTTGCTTATACGGTAGGCTGTCTCTTCTCTTGTTGCTATGTGCACCAGAATAAATTGTTACATAATACATACTTACATATGCATGTGTGCTTTTGATATCTTTGCTAGATCTATTTCCTCTACACTGTCATTCACCTCAATAAGCAACATTACAACCGGCAGTTGCCAAGAATGAGTACCTAATACCATAGTAGTGCGTAGAATGAAAACGGAGCGGAAAGTTTCCGTCCGTTCCGGTAAAAAATGGAAACGGAGAGGGTTATGCGGAAACGGATACGGAAAATCCTGGAGCGGAAACGGAAACATAATTTTTTAAGCGGAAACAAAAACGGAAACGGAACGACGATTTCCGACAGAAACGGATACGGAAACGGAATATTCCGCATAACAAAAACGGAAAGTTTCCGTTTTCACAGTTTTTTACTGTATTATATTGAATATTAGCTTTTACTTTTTCACATTATATAAAATTTAAACTATATTCTATTAATAAAATATTAAACAAATTAATTTAAATTAATATATAAGTATTTTCTATAAATAAATAATATATATTCATTACAACTAAAATAAAGCTTGTTTTTACTATATTATATTTATTTATCATTTATTAGTATGTGTGTAAATTTAACCTATTTATTTGTTTATCGTACTTTTTTCATATATTAAGGGTTTTTTTATAATTCCGATAGATATTCGGTTCTGTATTCGTATCCGTTCCTTATTTGTTCCGTATTCGTTTCCGATGGTATCCGTTTTTGTATCCGTTTCCGGGATATCCGTATTCTTTTTCGTTTCCGTGAAAAAATACGGAAATGGATATGATAGGACTTATTTCCGTCCGTTTTCGCTCCGTTTTCATCCCTAACTAGTGTGACTGTTTTGGATCAGAGGGATATCTTATATTGCACACTGCATTTAATGCATGTTGCTGTTTTGGAATATTCATAAATGCACGAATAGTAGAAATGTTATGTTTGACTTCTTGGAAGTATGGCACTTTCAGGTTTCAATATTAGAAAGGATATACTGTTGATGTGGAGGAAGTTCCTGTGTGGCACTAATGTCAACTATAGATGTTTTTGCATTCTTCAGATTGTTCTGAAAATTTAATAATTGTTCATGCATTTGTGTTTTGTCTTGCCGACATATATATGTACACTGAATGTCCAAATTGCTGTTGTCACCTAAATTGGTTAGGTATGCTATGATTGGAGCAAGGGTGCCGAGAAGCACAATCCTTCTACTGCAAAAACTAATATCTTTCTACATAGTGTCCAGGTTTGTTGTCTCTTAGTAATTGTGTTGTATAGCATAGTTAGGGTGTTTGATCATTTTAAAGTGTTTACACAGACATAATACACCCTTGCAATCACTTTTTGTATTTTTTAGCTAACTTGCACCTGGATTCCTTACTTTCAAACAGACTATGACTACCTGAAACTAGTTGAGCTGTAGTTTCAATTTGCTAACACAATTTTAAGGACTGCCATCCTCATTGCTGTTTTTTCTTGGATGATGGCAGATATGTTTAGTTTGATTCTACTCTGATAGTTGCTTGTTTTGTCATTATTTTGTTGCATAGGAATCTGAGGTCAAAGGAAAGCCCCGTGTTCAAAAGAAGTAGACCTGGCAATAGGAAGTTGAAGATTGGTTCTCATAACCATAAACATCCTCTCGCTGATGCTAATTACCTGCATGAATGTCCACCTCCAGGATTTTAGGGCATTTCTTCATCCATGAGACTGTAAGCACATACTTTATTCATCGTATGGTGCATTATGATAGTGGACAGCGATAGATATATGCAATATTTACGCCTGATGCTTTCCATGATAAATTCTGGTACTAGATCCTCTCAGGTCCATATTTTCTGGGGCCTGCGAAGTACAAAACTCGTACAACAGTATCAAAGTCTTTACACACAAAGCGCAAATGATGTGCAAACATCGGACTATCATTACTAGGCACCCTTTTCTCTATCCTTGGTTGCATCAGGCTTAAAAATGGCTAGCTTCTTTGCAGATATAGCCTGACGCAACGATCGTGTTGTTATAAGAAGCCAACTATTTCTTCAAACCTTCATATAATACTATGGTATATAAAGCCACTATACAATTCAAGTATAATCAATATTTCTAGGTAGCTAAATTCATCTTTGCAATCTATTTTAGACTCCTCCCGATTTTCCTTGCACCATTCAAGCATCGAGTGAATGATAGAGCTGGAAAGGAAGCAAGATATTCAGATGCTGAAGTTTCCTACCTTTTTTTTTGTTTTTTTAGCTTGTCTGTTATGCTATCTTGGAGCGCATTCATTACATCCTTGTCAATCTTCCCTCCCCCGCATCATGGACCTCACAATCCCTTCAAACAAAATCCTTGCAATCAAACCTGCAGATTGATTGATGGGGACACAGGCCATTTGTTGTCCGGCCATGCACGGAAATCCCAGCCGCCCATCAGTGTACATGTTGCCAAGTGCCAACAACTGGATAGAATAGATGGATTCAAACAAAAAAACACACAACTGGATAGATAGACAATAGTCTAGCACCTCCAGTTACTACCAGATTCATACCATTTTCTTCATGTCCTCCTCCCTGCCCCCACCTAATCTGGGTTGAAAAAAATCAACCGGCAACGAATGGTGATTGGCTTAAATGCCATCGATGCTGAATGTTCTAGCTGTTTACCAGCACCTCGCACAACCAAGGGAAACGTGGAAAATTCTCTGATGAACCGCCTTGTCTTTTCTTTTGGAGCCATTTTCACATACATACAGATTAAGGTCAGAGCTAGGCTGATCACGGTTGTAGTTCACTAGTTCTGACTTGTGAACCGGGTTTTCATCTCCCTTCTCACTGGCTCAAGAGTCAAGATAGCAGTAAGAACAAAAAGACAGTTTAGTGTGAGAATGAGCTGATAACAACTTAACAAGTAACAACGGCACTCTGTGGACATACATATTGGTTGAGATTATCTCAAAGGCAGCCATCATTTGCTTCCATTTTAGTGACATTATGATAACTAATCCATGATGAATGATCAATCTTTTGTGTCTGTTTGGTTTACAAGAATATAGTAACGCATATAGCTTTACAACTATACATGCAACATCTGCCCAAATCTAACCCAAATCTAACCCAGCTATTGGTCTTAAAGAAAGAAAGAAAAAAACTAGCCCAATCTGTTGCGTGTAACTGGCACACGAATAATTTAGTCAGAAGAAGGTTAATTTGTTTAAGGAAAAGAAGAAGAAGAAACATTGAACGGCAGGAAGGAGCTAGGGGGCTCTTCTCGTGCCTTGCCTTCTCCGTCCATTTGGATAGATGCCTGATTCCTCGTGTGTAAACATGCCTCCTCCCATGGCTACTGCTGCTGTTCTTGTCTGTTCTCCGGACTCTGCGGCAGCAGCTGTTTCTGCTTGCTGCTGTGCTTGTTGTTGTGCATCCAGACCTTGAGCGCTTGTCTCCGGACGCCGGCCTGCGCGCAGAAATGTTCCACCGTCGCCTCCTGCTGCCCCTGGATCCTCCACCCAACGCGCTCCGCGAACGCCAGCATCTGCTCCTTCTGCTCCCGCGTGAACGTCGTGCGTGACCGCCTCCTCGGTGGCGCTGGCGACGATCGCCGCCGCTCCTCGCTGGAGGACGCGGTCGTCGTGCCGGTCCCGCCGCTGTGCGTGCCGTAGCCAGGAAACGGCAGGCCCTGCTTGCTGGCCGGCGGCGGCGGCAGCAGCAGCAGCGGTGGTGCCCGCGAGTTGATGGAGGTCGGCAGCAGCGCGCGGCCCGGGGAGGGGTCTCGGCGGTGGAAACTGCGGTGGCAGCCGCAGGCCGCGCAGGCGAGCGTGTCCTCGGTGGACGCCGGCATGAACTCTCCGCAGCCGTCAACGACGTGTCCGCCCGCAGCCGCCGCGTGGTTCCGGAGGCACTCGTGGTACTGGCTCATCGTCTCGGCCGCCGGGGCTGTGCCGCGGTGAAGTGGCGTGGGCGGGGAGCAGCCACCGCCCACGTCGCCGACGTCGTCCTTGTGCACCCTGAGCTCCATCCCACGTACGTACGAAGCGTTGCTTGCCGTGGCTGACTCCTGCGGTTTTCGCGCGGGGAATAGAGTGGTGGTCGCTGTGGGCGTCATACCTGTGATATTTTTGGGTAACGGCAGGTCAGGCGATGCCGGGTTCCTGTTTGCAACGGCGACTGGCTGCGTCGGCGCGTTGGCGCGTTGCTGTTTCCCGCGGCCAATGCTGACCAGTGACCCCCACTCGATCAACAGCTACGAAGCGCGCGCATTCTTTTCTTGCCGGAGGTAGTTTGGTTATTACTATGCGTTAAAAGCTCCTGGCTTCAAATTAACTGCCGTGTATTAGCATTTAATACCGGTGATATCTACATTTTCCGCAACGTCATGTAATCATCACCAACTTTAGCGCCGCATGATGTATCGTTATGATCATAAGCTTACCATCGAAACATATGTTTCCTCAAACGCCACCGGTGACTTTGGTGCCTTCGACACCGGCTCCAAGTTAGAGCAACCAAACAAAGTCATGTCCACACCGGTCATCTTAATGATCTAAGAAATCTGAAAAGAGAGAAACATTAGAATCTTCTAAGGTCTTCAGTCTATCTTCCAGACAATTAAAGAAGAAGCCCAAGCCTAGGCTCAAGTCAAGGTGTCATGTTTAATTCTTTTTCTCTAACTCTCTGTTCTGTTTTCTTCATTGTTAATCTCCTTCACAATGTATTTTATATATATTCTCAATAAAAGAAACACTAGAATTAGAATTGAGATTGTCATTACCACTCACCTATGTTTCCTCCAGTGTCACTCGAGGATATTCTTGCTTACGTGTGATTCGTACTGATCTGGGTTCAAATCCTCTTTAAACAGTAGAAGTCGTATGCTAGATATCAACTTCTGGGAAAACTACGAGTCTACGATTACAAAAGCAGTAGAATAGTTATTACCACGTTTATTTTTCTTATAAATAGAGTTAAATTAGCATCAGCTCGAGCAAAGCATTATAGCAATCTAACTCAAGTTTCCGTTCATGCTGGGTCTTGCAACACATTAAACATGAATATCACATTACAGCTTCAGCTTATTTAGATCCCCAATCCACCATCCATTCATGTGGAATCATTTTCAATGTTCGTGAAAATAAATAAATCATCTCAGACTAAAACGACCAAATACAAATACAAATTCAGCAAACGTTGAGCTCGAATTCTTCAGAGGAAATCCATCAAGCGATCGCCTTGGGGTTTTCAGCGTTGTTGACATAGGCGAGGAACCCCTCGAGGCGTCGGTTGTAGACGCAGGGCCTCTCCAGGTGCACCAGGTGCCCTGCCTCGCCGATGCTCTGCAGCGTCGCGTTGTCTCCGAGCTGCCTGCATACACTCGGAGAAATGTTAGCCCATCAGGTTAGTATCTGAATTCAGCGCAACGTGGTTTCAGGTTACGTATTCGTGCAAGCGTGGTGGAGCTGAAATCTGTTTTTTTTTTTCAGGGTGGCGTACTCTTTCATCGTCATGGCGAGCTCTATGTTGAAGATGTTATCGTTAGCCCCCCATAGCAGGAGTATTTTCTGCCGATGCAAGGTGTGAAACGCTTGTCAGAGATAGGGATCAGAATTTGTATTCAAATAGTATAATATCACATGAATCCAATCCAAGTAGCTAGAGGTCAACTGGGGCGGTGGGCAAACGTACGTACCTGCGGCAAAACGGGCACGGTGGCGTCTTTGTTGCTGACCATTAAACCTTCCAGCAGCTCGGCTCTTTCCTTGCGGTTGTTGAACATCACCTGCAGCATGCACAAATCCACCGTATCACCCACATTTCATCAGATCATCTCAATGAACTACGTACCATCACGAACGATATGCACGATTGATTAAGCAGATTGAACGACTAGTTAGCAGTTGAGCCGGTGTACCAACAAATGGAGAATTAGTCAGGCGAGTTGATTAATTAAGTAAAGACTAAAGAGTTTACTTTGAGGTAGTCCCTGTGAATCCGGTCGGGGAACCAGATCTTCCTGTGGGTGGCAATGGAGAGCAGCGCCTTGAGCCCCTTGACGGTCTCCGGCAGCAGCAACTCGGCCGACGACTTGACGCCGATCCTCTCGAGCGCGGTCTCGCTGATGGAGTCGGTCATGGCGATGACGGAGCCCGACACGACGAGCGAGCCGACCAGGTCCGGGTGAAACTCCGCCATCTTGAACGACACCATCCCGCCGTAGCTGAAACCCACCACCGTGCACCGCTCCACCCCCAGCTTCCGCAGCGCCGCCACCATACACTCCGCCTGGAACCCCGGCGACCGGTCCGTCGACGGCGACGTCGACCCGCCGAAGTAGAGCAGATCCGGCACGTACACGTCGTAGTTCTTCGCCAGCACACCAGCCTACATACGCAATGCACGCGCGTGCTTATGGTCATCCATCGACTACGCATGGTATATTCTACGTGATCGATGTTGCGAGCTGAGATGCGTATGTAACTTATAGTTACTAGTTAACTACAAACCTGGAACTGCCACGTGACGACGCCCTCGGCGGCGAAGCCATGCACGAGCACGACGGCGGGCCTCTCCTTGCCGCTGGCTTTCGCCGTCGACGAAGACGTCGTCTTCTTCTTGCTGCTGCACCTGTCATTTGCGGCGGCGGCGGCTTCGGGTGCGACATCCCGCAAGGTGGCCTTGTCGTCCTTTGGGACCTTGCCCTCGGGCATCCAGAAGCTGATCACCGTGCCGGCGCCGTCGACGTCGACGGTGTGCTGCCGGAGCCCGGCCCACCTGAGCAGGAAGTAAAGCAGCGGCTTTGGTGCTTCCACCCAGTTCACCATCGCTACCTATAGCTGATGAACGATCTATCAACGTGCAAGCACTGCACTGCACTGCACCGCACAGCGCTAGTAGCTCCTAGCAACCTGATGTGTTTGTGTTTCCGTTGGATTGTACGCACGAAATGGCCGTCTTAATTATATAGGAATAAAAGGGAGGGACACGACCCGTGAGTAGCGGGTTCAATACTTCAATAATATTGGTGCGTCAGGAGTGGTGTGCACATGAGGAAAGTTTATCTCTTTTGGTTCAAAAGCATTCAATTGTTTTTTTGTGGGTAGCTGAAAGTTGTAACTCTCTCTTTAGTCCGAACGAAGAAACACGTTTTGGATATCGATTTGATCTCTAATACTATTTTTAGTTATATATATATATATATAAACTTATTAAGTATACAACTACATAAAATTATGTTTTGTAACAAACCTACCAATATATTATTTTTACATTTAGACTTGTAATATTTTTAATCTAAGATTTGGTTATACATATTTTATAAATATTATAATGGCCGGAGAGGTACTAACTTGAGAGGGGAGGAGAGAGTAAAGAGTTAGCTCTTTGTGTGCGCGGTACGCAAACGTGACAGCAATAACGAAAATGTAGTAACTAGCGCTACTATGCAGAGTATATATACTGTTGCTGCTGTGTGTGTGCATGCATGTAATAAAGTGGCACGCAAACTAACGCCATATTTCCTTGTATGCGTAACCTAACGTCAGCTAGCTTGTCGGTATATCTCTTGTGCTTTAAGATGTGGAGCTTTTTTTTTTCTATTGGTGGATCATAGTATAGTAGTACGTCTTTTTTTAATCAATAGGGTTGAGATCATTTTTCTTCTAGTCGATCTGATTTGATCTGTTTCAGAAATATATGGCTCCATCGTCATCCGCATTTACCTGATTCCACAGATGCAGTTCTCTGCCATGCCGCTGGTTGCCTATAGAACCAAGAGTTCGATTTGTTTGGTGCAAAAATGATTTTTTTTATAAAAAAAATCAAATTTGTAATGTGATTTGAAAAAAATTGTAAAAATAGCATACGGTCGACCAAATGGCGTCCGGCCCACGCCGCGCCGCGCCCCCACGCCAGCCGGCCCCCGCGCCCGTCGCCCACCACTTCAGCTCCCGTCCCGCGTGCCACGTGGACGGGTGGGAGCCGAGGCGACCGGTGGCGGGCGCGGGGGCCGACTGGCGCGGGAGGCGAGGGGGCGGGGCACGGGGGCGCGCGGGAGGCGAGGGGACGTGGTGCGGAGTGTTTCGGGCGCCAGTCGACCACCCATCGGCCGACTAACGCTGACGTGGTACCAGTCGGTTGATGGTTGGTCGACCGGATGCTATTTCTACAATTTTTTAATCCACGATACAAATTTAAAATTTATTTTTTTTAAAAAAACTAATTTTTAAAAAAATCTGCAAAAATACTGGAGGCCGGGACGCCAGCTGCAGTGCTCGATCTCCTACATCAACACAGAAATGCAAAGCAAAGTACAACATGTCGCAGGCCATAAGAATTTTAAACCGGTTGAGTATGTGAGATATGCGTAGGAAAATCTGGCCCAGATCGAATATATAGGTAATAATCAAACAGAAGATTTTTTCGTCGAGAATCAGAAATCAGGATCGTTGAGATGCCTACACAAGCGACAATTCGTCAAAGAGAAAGAACGAAAACGAAGTCGTCGTCGTCGTCGTCGTGAGATAGATGACGGCCTTCCATCATGATCCCTCCCATCCGGGTAGATTTTCACCGATGGACCGGTAGACCAACCACGCACGAGTCACGACCATGGCAGCACGCGAATTTTTGTGGTGGCTGCAGTGTGCTTGCTGCCGTTTGCAAGGAAGTACACACTACTCGCAATGCAAGTAGCTAGCATGCACTCACTATCAACAAGACCTAAAATACGTTCTCAAACCAACATGCACGGCGACACACGGATCGTAATAACGAGATTGGACAGGCTGAATTCCCTGCTTGATTAACGAGCTATTAATTAATTTTTCAACATGAGCATCAAGTGATTTATATAGTACTCCTATAATGGACTTGGCATTTCTGGATCGAGTTAGACGAGCTGCTCTTACCTACTCATGAACAACCACAGGACTGCACCCTGCCAGTCGCTTGCTGTTGCGTGCACTACACTGGAATAAAATTAATTAGACGCTTACTCTTATTTTCCAACAAGATCGAGAAGAACTTTCTCCGCTTCCGCTTATTTTTTTCATAATGAATATTTATTTATTTTGAAATTATAATCCTAGGAAGCGTAGCAAAGAAACTGCAAAATTAGATCTACCACGGTATTTAAAATGTCAACATAGCTTTTCTTTTCTATCGATATTTGAAATGTCGATAGGATTATGTCGATATTCAAACATCGACAAAAGCTCTCTCGACCTACATACATATATATATAGTTTTGTAATTTCTTTATTGCGCTATCCAGGATTATAATTTTTTAATAAATAAATATTATTTATTAAAAAAATCCAGATTCATGGGCCATCGGTGAGTGTTCTTCTGCCTTGCAGTCGCAGCTCTCAGCCGGCCCATCCGATCAATCTGGCCCATGTTTGGCTCGTCGAATTCGCAGTGATTTCATTTTGGGCCCATCCTGGTCACGCAGAATCTAAGGTGGCGTAAGTTACATTCTTTTCGCCTCTTGATGACACGATGCTTCAGGCATTCGTTCCTACTCCTCATTCCTTCACAGCCAACGACACGGGGAACCGTACAAAGACGCATTGTTTCTTTAAGCAGAGGGTTCACCACTGACCACTCACCTCACCTTGTTCATATTGCAGCTGCAGCTATAGCAAACAGATCAGTAGTTGCAACTATAATATATTGGCAGGACGGCAGTACCATTAATATATATAAGCCTCCTGAAATATTCTACTTGTGTGCTGGCAACCAAGTAACCAACCAACCAACAGATCAGAAAAGACGTACACCACTTACAATAATCACGTATTCACGTAGTATCCTCTACTGAAAGTAAGTCTGAAACACACCCTAGCTACTAGTAGTAACAGTGAAGTGACGCACGTAGTTGTACAGGAGTACGTACGCCTCATCACTGGTGAGCCATCAGGCTAAAAACGAAAGGCGTCCCTGGGCGTATCTTTTTCACTGAGAAACGCCCTGCGTCGCGTCGTGTCCAACACCACAGTACGTACAGCCGCGCGCAGGTACGGACCTGACAATCCTCCTCGACCTGCAGTCACGTCCAGTTTGCGAAAGGTGGGGAAAAAAAGAGGGACAAATTGGCAAGAAGGCAGGCACGAGGCTTTTAAATCAAAACCAGGGAGGTTTCGCCGTTTCGGAAGCTGGTATATATTTACACATACGGGTAAGGATAACAATGTATACTAGTAGCTTCAGCTTGAAACTTGATGGTTTTTATAGATGTGAATGGTTAAAATCCTCGCTCATTATCTGTTAATATGAAAAAACTCGTATCCATTGGATTTATTAGAAGTATATCATTATCTGTTAATACGAAGAAACTCATATCCATTGGATTTAGAAGTATCTCACTATCTGTTAATATGAAAAAACTCATATCCATTAGATCCAGAAGTATCTCACTATCTGTTAATATGAAAAAAACTCATATCCATTGGATTTAGAAGTATATCATTATCTGCTAATATGAAGAAACCCGTATCCATTGGATTTAGAAGTGTATCTCACTATCTGTTAATATGAAAAAACTCACATCGATTGGATTTAGAAGTATGAGTGTAGTGCTATAGCATCTAAACTTGTAAACATATATATAGGTATATATATACGGTATACCTGCTATATATATAATCTAGCCCATTACACATCCATATGTACATGCATACTCAGATGCAACCTATGTCTATCCATTATTCACACGGATATATAGACAATGGCGAAGATACAACAAAAAAGGTATACAATTAAATAGATACGCAGCTTGCATTATTGGCCCCTGTTGTGAGTATAGATATTGGTGTAAAGCTATACTTGTATAAATGTATGATAAGAATAAAAAAGTACAAACTCGTTGACATCATATCCTTATATATACTGATATACATGCGGGGAGGCAGCGCGCTGCGCGCCGGCAGGGGCAGCCATCAGCCATCGATCATGCATACTGCCCGGCCGAAACCAATGTGCCGGTGCGCGAGACTGCGTGCGCGAGCGAGGTGAGGGGGCAGGACGTACGTACGTACGTACGTACGTGCGTGCGTGCATGGGAGTGCGGGATTGAACAGACGAAAGGCGGATTCGACCCGGACGGCAGTGGCAGCCGCGGCGCGGGCTCGCGCGCGACGCGGGTGGCTGGCCGGGCGCGCGTGGCGGCGGGGGTGTTCGGTTCACGAGCTTCCCTAAGAGCGCGCGCGCGGGCGCAAGAGGACACCGCGCCTGACACCCTGTTCGGGCCCAGCCGCCAGGCGGCCGGTCGCTTTTTGAGTTTTTCTCTCCTATATATCCCTCCAATGCATATCTTGTGGAAAAGTTTAATGCTTGTAGTATATTGCCATGATCTTTTTACTTTTGTGTTGGTGATCGCATACTGGAGGAATTGAACCTTAGTCAGCAGCAAAATACATGTCAATGATTCTGGAATACATCCTGCCAAAGTTTCAAAACGTTGACCGTACTAATGTGTGTAAAAGCATGCGTATTTGACGCATAAAAATATATCGGTGTTTGTCACTACAATGTCTTGCTGGAATGATAATTTTGCATATTAAGAAGATTTCTAAACCTACACACACGTTGTCTTCGTGCATGTCTTCCTGCCTCTCAATAGCATTTCTAATATGTATTTCATGTCAGTAATGTCATTATAAATTTATTAAATAACAATAATGGTTTTCAGTCTCGGCATCAAGCTCACTAGGCATGCATGCATATCGGAATGCTATCGGTAATATTAAATTACATAAGAATATCTAGACTCATTGATAAAATATTATTGTGAAATGACAACAATTAATGGCTGTACATCACATCTGCTCTTGCTACCTAGCTCCACTTTTACTCTATAAATACCGTCTCAGGTGGATAGAATACTATACATGCACGTAGTTAATTATGCCATATTTGTTAGTTTTAGATTTAGCTAGCTAAGCGTTTATTTGGAACAAAGTTTTTTCAAAAAAAAATTTGAAGGCTTTAGTGTAATTCCTACGAAAATACTATAAAATTCATGCGTCCAAGTTCAAGGAAGCTCTAACAGCTGATGTGGGGTATCCGCGTCCCTCTATGTTTTCTTAATCATTAAATGAAAAACATTTTTATCATTATTAAAAACAATCATATATACCCACCAGTACTAGTACTTTAGGCGAAGGAGGATTAGGGTAGAACTTTGCTTAGAGAATTGCAAATGGAAGTGCTAGATACACCTATCTAGCTAGCTAGTATAGGTAGGTCTAGCTCCAATTATGTTGCATGCCTATCGCTGTCACAAGGAATGCGACGGTACACGCGTGTGCATATGGACAAAACGGCAAGATTGTCATCTTATGATCCGTGCATTAGTTCACATGTAACTAAGAGTCACATGCCACAGCTAGTGTTTTTTCTTACCGGAAAACAGAACTATCTGGTTTTCCATGCCCCCAAGGTGCACACCCATAATTTATGCTCGCAAATGCGCATATCTATATATATATATATATATATATATATATTAATATTAATAATCAATACGTGAAAATAATATCAGCAGATATCATAAAATAGTTTAATGTGTTTTTTCAATAATTTTATCTAATAATGATCAGATACTAGCTAGGTCATGGGAGTATACAAGTCGTCTTTGACAGTGCAGAGCTCAAAAGATAAAGTTGAGGGGGCAATATGCAACTGTTCTTTTTAATAGGGGCTATTTTGTATTTCTATGTATACTTAAATGCCTTAAATGGTAAAAGAAAAGGACTATATTGTAATTTTACAAAAGATGGAGGGGCCATGGCCCAGTCTTCTCTCAACGAAGCTCCACCCGCCTGGCCGTCTTAGAAAAAAACGAATATAGTATGGATCTACCCATCCGGATAGACAATACGTAGTCCATTCTTTCTTTTATATTGTAAATTATTTGAAATTTTAATTAAACTTCTTTAAATTTGGCCAGATTTTAATTAAAAACTAATAGCATCCACACTATCAAATAAATAAACTATTATATGGATGGTAAATTTAATAAAACTAATTTAATGCTATAGTTATTGACATATTTTTCAATAAAATTAGTCAAAATTAAAGAAGTTCAAATTATAAAAAGCAAATAATTTATAATATGAACGCACCTGTATGTGGCTCCATATATACCATGTACATATATACACTATCTCGCCTAGCTGTATATGTATGTATCTCGAGACTGTCAGACCGATTGATTTGGAGCCACTCTCGTGAGTATTCTTGATGGCGAGCTCGTGACAAAATGTACGTGTACTTGTTACTTACAAGGATGAGTTGTAGTATTCTTCTACTATACGTTTGCTGCATGCTGCAACTTGTAAGACGTCGTTAACTTCATCTGCATGCAACAAGTTGTTGCCTTTGTAGAATAACTTAACCAACCCGGCCGGCCTGCTGTCAGTGGGGATCCACTGATCGTTGATCGATATATGAGCCAGCAGAAGCTGCTGCTACATATGACGATTCATGAATCATGATCCTCAAATTGAACGACCTTGCAGACCGGCCACAGCGACAAATTAATGATCTGCATCTTGCTTTGCCTGTGAGCTAGCTGTCTACTGCTGCCGAGTGGCACCGTGCACGCTCCATATCTTATTATACCATCTTACACGCATACACGTACGTTACATTAATTCCATGCATTCCGTAAAGTTTGTGTTCCAAATTCAGCTGCACTTAAAAGAGCCGACGTACTTGTGACAAGCGTAGCGGCGGAGACCCATCGTCGGAGACTCAGGCCATATTAGGGTTTTTTAGAGAGCCACTGTAAACCTCCTTTAAGCCGCCGTTTTTGGCGTTATAACCTGACTCTCGATCGATTGAAGTTCTTGCTGGCGCCCGTGGTTTTTCCCTTCCAAATTAGTTGGGTTTTCCTGGCGCCCATGATTTTTCCCTTCCGATTTAGTTGAGTTTTCCACGTTAAATCTTGTGTTCTTTTTTTCGATTTAATCTGTTTGTTCTTCATCGTTTTATTCGCCATCGTCCGTAACACATTCGAGTGGCACGTTCATGTACAGGTAGGATCATAGGATCATAGCACTGATGACCGCTGTGGCAAGACCAGGGACACCTGCGTGTGAAGCATACACATGTCAATCCAAAGCAGATTATTAGTACTGCTAGAAATATTCACTATTCAGCAGATGGACCAGCAGCTTGCCAACAACATTAATTGATTATAGCACGGACACACACAAATTCCTGCAATGAATTCGATCTCCGTCGTTGGGGTGTAACAAAAGCATAGCTAGGTAGGTGGGTCGAGCGCTGGAGCTAAGCCATGGACGAGGGCGGGCACAGGCAGGGATGGCCGGATAATGGAGGCGTGTAGTGAAGGGAGATAGCGGCCGGGAACGTTGGGCTGGCGACGCCTGCCGATGCCTAGCTAGCTGCATGGTTGGACGATTGAGGAGTGGAGTACGGGGGAATCGATCGGTGGCGGAGGAAGCAGGCGATCGAGCAGCTGAGCTTTGATAGCTAGGTAATGTAGGAGTAATTCGATGCTGTGCGCCTGCGCGCGCGCGGCAGTTGGCCCGCGGCGCCCGGCCGGGTGCAGACAAGCCAAGGCAGGGGCGTACGCTTTCGCTTCCGCGCGCCCGTGACCGGCGGCATGTGACCAGGCGAGCGCATGTGCGTGCATGCATCGCTCGCTCGGCGTCACGCCACGCACCCGCCCGCCCCCTCCGCTCGTCTCCTAGCTGCAGCCGCTGCCGCTGCCGCTGCCTCTGCGTGTGTGTGTGTGACTCTGAAGTGGCCGGTGGTTGTTGCTGGCAAGGAAATGGCCGCCGGGACGGGCGGGGAAGGGGGTGTGGCCGTGCGTGCTTGTTAGCTGGATGCGCGCTGTCATTCCTGGCCACGAGTAGATTTCCTCCGATCCTTTGCTAGCTCCGTCATTTCGGGGCCGCATGCATGCCGGCGCAAATCTGGCTTGGTTATTCCCAGCCACAAGTTTACCCCTTTAGATCTCTAGCCGTCACGTGTGCGTGACACTAAGCTAATTCGACATACCGGCCTTGGACTTGGAGCAGATGGTGCCGATAGCAATCAGCATTAACTAAGCATGATTTAGCGTGCATATGCTATGGCCTGTGTTACGACAGATTGACAGGCAGAAGTGGCAATAAGCTTGCATCAAAATGTGGGGAGATTTCTAGGAGGAAAGGGCTTGCAACACATTGATATGATCCACGGTGCGTGTGAGCTCAAAACCGTTATCGGCGGCGGTGATTTCGTGAACCTAGCATAGAACTCATCTCTCTTTGACGTGCCGTCCACTTGGCTTAGCGTTAGAGATGTTTCCGGAACGGCGAAGCTAGCCATGCGGCTCTAGCTGCGTGGGCCCCACACCGGTCGTTCACATGCGTGCCTTTGGTTCTTGCAACGGAAGTGAGCTCACACACACATAACTGCTTGTACAGCGACGGCAGAGCCGCAGAAATGCTTCATTCGAGTGAAAATAGTAAAAAAAAATGTAGTACGTACCTAGGACTCAATCATCGGCACAACGCAAGATTAGATGCGCTCACGTGGCAAACCGGAGTAATTGCGCCTGCACAATTAAGATCAAATATGTATTAGTTACTACTTTTGTCAATATTGTTCGCTTCGTACTGTAAACTCCACAAAATATTCATTTTGAAAGAAATGCGTGTGCACTTGGATCGCGTATGACTTAAGTGCGTACGACCGTAGGATGGTCTAAAATTCATATTAAATTGTGTACGTCTTCTAAATAGCTGCTAAGAGCATGTTCCATTCTAATTGTACTTAAACAGCCCAGATAATTTGAATTGTTTCATTTTAACTAATAAATCCAAGGCAAGAATTCCATACCCAATGCGTGAAGCAATGCATACATCTCTCCCAAGTCCCAAGCCTCCTCCAGAATGCAAGAATCATTTTCCGACTCCTACAGGAACTGAAATGATTGTACGGAAATCATGTCAAATTTGTGGAATTCATGCGTGTTAACAAAGGCCAGAAACACAACAGTATTTCCAATTCCTGCAACAAACCATACACCCCAAAGGGCAAATGGTGCTTACGCCTCATTCCTGTTTCACTGGATCTCTAGGCAAAGATAAAATGGCGGCTACAGTATATCTGGGTTATAGAAATTTCTGTGCAGGGCATTTCAGGTCCATTCCACCGACAAGTTTTCAGTGAATGAACACGATCGACCAATGAAATAGCAAAGTATAAATGATTATGGAGACGAACAAAGGTAGCAAGAAGACTGAAGTGTATGTGTATGCTACCTTGCATGCACGTGACTTAGGGGCCCCTTTTTCCTATCTTTCCATTTCATTTTCACCATAATCCCCCGAAGGTGCAAACATGGCCAGCTCTGAAGCATGTTATTTAAACCCCCTCCTCTTTCCCTCCTCACAAGCCGCACACACTATGCTCTCTATCTACTTCCGAAGCACATACAAGCAATACTCTCCAGACAGCAAGTAGATACAAACAGAAGGATGAAGCTCAGAGCAAAAGGCCTCGGCCTCCTTCTCCTTGTCTTGCTTGCTCTTTGCTCCACCATTGACGTCTGCGATGCAAGAAGAGGCAAGCATTGGCGACCTAGGAGCTCACCAATCTCTTCTATGTTGAGGAAAAAAGGCAAAGGAAAGAAAGGTAGCTCCAACAAGCAGCCCAGAGGCAACCGGCCAAGCGGCCCCAAGCTGCCGGTCAGCCCGCCACCAAGCCCTGGTGCTGGCAAAGGATACCAAAGTCCGTACCAACCAAGCCCGAGTCCAAGCCCGAATGTGCCTGTAAGCCCAAGCCCTGCCAATGGAACTGGGCATCCAAGTCCCAAACCTCCAACTCCAAGCTGTGGAAAGGGTAATCAGCCACCGCCACGGCCAACAACACCAGCAGCACCACAGGGGGCAGTCTTCAATGTGGTTGATTTTGGAGCCAAAGGTGATGGTGTCTCAGATGATACTAAGGTCAGCATTGCCCTCCAAATGCTTTGCTTCAAACTATCTTCGCTCGTTCTCTAAAATTATCAGGCATCATGCATCCCCTGGGTCAGGAATTTTTCGATGGCAATTCTTTTTGTCCATATTTGTTTATCCGTTTCTTCAATGCATGTTTGAGGGATCCATACTGATCACTCCTAAAAAACCCGTGCGTAAGAGTGTAAGACTATAATTTGGCATTTATGTGGTATTTTGGAAAAGAATGGGGGTGAGAGTTAAGAGTAGTTTACTATCTTAAGATTATTCAGAAATTTGGACAGGCGTGCACGCACAGATGGAATGATTTACCAGAACCATCACAGCATGTGGCGGTGCACATTTCACATGATTTCCAGGGCAGAGCCCGGGGAGATTGTCATTAGCGCCATACTTTTTCTTTTAGTCAGTATGTGCATGACTGCATCTGTTGCTGGCAATCTGATTTGTTCGCTATTTCGGATTGTTCTCTGCATGTGTTGCCAGCAATTTGTTTCGTTTTGTTTATTTGAGGTGCCGTGTCACTGAAAACAAATAACTGGTCACCAAATAAGCCAGGGTTCGGTGGTTCACAAAAGGATAACCATTTTGCAAGGCTTTTGTCTGTGCCGAGAAAGCACAACAAACAAACTACTGTAATATTGTGCTTCTCGGCCTTTTCAGTCTAAGGAGAAAAGTGCTTCCCATGAATTAGTAAACCCCCTTTCCTATGGTTTTGGAAAACGAATCCTTCCGTTTCGTTAGAAAAAGGCAATACAGTTTTTATGCCAAAGCATGCCTTGAAAACAAAAGGCTCCCTAAAAAGATCCAATGTTGAAATGCTACTTCAAATTTGCATCACAATAATCCTCAAACATCTGTTTATTTTCAGCAAAAGGTTTCCTTTTTGCCAATTTCCTTTCATTTTTGTTTGGTTGTAAACTGCTTCTTGTTACACGGCAATAAAGACCATAGACCATTGGTTAGGGATAAGAGCTTTATGGGTGTGTTTTGCTTGACTTCATTGTACAGTACTACAGTCTAAGGGACAGTGGCTAGGCTTTAGTATAAGTTTGAGCAAAATGCCTCTTGCATCCGTGCGCAGGCTTTTGAAGAAGCATGGGCCGCTGCGTGCAAGCTGGGGTCATCTACAGTTCTCGTACCACCAGAACTAGAGTTCCTTGTTGGCCCAATCTCGTTCTCCGGACCTTACTGCAAACCAAACATTCTGTTCCAGGTAAGCTCTAATCACAAATTAAGCACATCCCCCCCCCCCCCCCCCCCCCCCCAAAAAAAAAAAAAAAAAAAAAAACTTTCCCCTGATTACCACACTGCTCCTTCAAAACAAAAGTGCAATACCCAAATCAGCCTGAACAACGCAATACTTTCTTCGTGAAGGACAAAACTAGATTTTTACAGCACTTGCACGCACGCACTTTATTATGTCATCCTAAGTAGTTTTGTATTTGGGAAATAAACCCGATGTTCATAATAGAAAAGGAAAAAAACTCCACCACTTACTTTTTGCACATAGGCCAGATAACTTTCAATTAATTTTCATGTTTAACAGAATCTCGTTTTGATTAACATATTTAAAATAATCCCAAAACCAGTTTCAAGCAGAGAGGCATTTTTATTTTTTATAAAAGAAAAGAAGGAAATTTCCAGCTAATTTGATCAGTGGACAAGTGCAACAATCCGCAAACTCAGATAGTAAATTAGTGGAGCACAAAACATAATGGTGTTAAATGATGTGCTCATTTTGCAGCTGGAAGGAACGATGCTAGCCCCAACCAGTGCTAAAGCCTGGGGTTCTGGTTTGCTTCAATGGATTGAGTTTACTAAACTAAATGGAATAGCGATTCAAGGCAATGGCATGATAAATGGCAGAGGACAACAATGGTGGACATATTCAGACACAGATGACAATGACGATGATGACACAGTAAGATCTGGCCATCTAATATATCATCATATACAAACAATTCAAATGATGATTGATTTAGTTACTTACCTTGGATACTTCCAGCAATACGATGTGGAATTTGATAGGATGCCACAAGTTAAACCTACAGTAAGAATATCACTCTTAAATCATATCTGTTATTGACTTATTGCATAAATAAACTAAGTCAAGAGAACTTTGATTTCATACTCTGATGCAGGCATTGAGATTCTATGGTAGTTTCAACGTCGTAGTAGCTGGTATCACTATTGTCAACAGCTCACAATGCCATCTCAAGTTCGACAACTGTCAAGGAGTTATGGTCCATGACCTAACAATATCCTCCCCAGAGAACAGTCTCAACACTGATGGAATACACCTGCAGAACTCTAAAGATGTCAGCATTCATCATACCAACTTGGCTTGTGGTAATATCTCTTTATAACTGAACTGAAGCAAAAAATTGAACCTAGGAATCAGAAGTACATCATAATGCTCAGCAATTTTGTTTTACTCAAGCATGCACACGTGAAACAAATCACAAATTTGAGAACAAAGAAAATTTGTGATCTCCATAACCATAAGGCCTAGTAACATCTGAAAGCCTATCCCTCTGTTCTGTAAATTCTGCAATGCATAGAACAGGTTTTTATGAGGGTATTCAGTAAAACATGGAGAGTACTAAACTAGCAAGCTGTATTTTCCACTCAAAAAGAAGCAGAACACAGCTAACATCACATTTTTGGTCGTATATGATGCAGGTGATGATTGTGTCTCCATCCAAACAGGATGCAGCAACATAAATATACACAATGTGAACTGTGGACCTGGCCATGGAATTAGCATTGGAGGGCTAGGCCGGGACAACACAAAAGCATGTGTCTCCAATGTAACTGTCAGAGATGTGAACATGTTCAGAACCATGACTGGTGTCAGAATCAAGACCTGGCAGGTAAGCTCATGCCTGTACAAACAGAATCCTAGTTTAATAATACAGCAGACATTACATTGTCACAAAGAAAAGATAAAAAGTCCACCTCTTTATAAACTTGGACAAGCAGTTGTGCTACAAAAGAAGTTTGAAAAAATGATAATCCCAAGTGAAAACATAATACTTACTTAGCTAAACAAATTAAACTCTCCTTGCAGGGTGGCTTAGGCTTGGTTCAAGATGTAAGGTTCTCGAACATACAAGTCTCGGAAGTCCAGACACCAATTATCATAGACCAGTTCTATTGTGACAAAAGAACCTGTTCCAATCAAACATCAGCAGTGGCAGTATCAGGTGTTCAGTATGAGAACATCAGAGGGACATTTACTATCAAGCCTGCCCATTTTGCATGCAGTGACAACTCACCCTGTTCAGGGATCACTCTTACTGGAGTACAACTCAGACCTGTCCAAATACCCCGCTACCACCTAAATGACCCTTTCTGCTGGCAAGCTTTTGGGGAACTCTACACTCCAACCATACCTCCAATAGCTTGTTTGCACCTTGGAAAACCTGCTGGGAACATCTTACAGTCATACCACGACATATGTTGACACACAAAAGTACTTTTATCCATTGATTGGTGTTTATCCATGAGTGGTCGTTGTGATACTTCCGACCCCTTTGCACCATTGCTCGGCGGTGTGCATATTACAGTTATTCTGATGCCATTGTTACTATAGCATGCATCACCCTTCCATTAAAGCAAAGATAGATACTTCCATATGAAATGGCATGCAGCAAAAATGTATTTGAGTTGACTAGTTGAGAAGTATCGGACATATTATTATGATTTTTCACAATATCTAGATTAAGTGTTAGTAACACTATGGCACATCAGTTTTGTACATGAACGAATCACTTGATCAAGCAAACGTAAATGAACTAGCCAAAGGATTCAAAAGGGTAATGTTCAAAATACAATAAAAAATAATTGAATTGATATTAATACAGATATTGGTAACGTTACATACAGACTATTGATCGACAGCTAGTAAGAATTAGTACTACAGGAACATAGAATTGTTGTTCAAGGAACTGCAAAATAGTTTAAAAAGGATGAATGGGTTGCTAACATATAGAAAAAGTTTGAAACTAAAAACAGCTCTATATTGTTCAATGGGAGGAAAAATTACATGGACTACAAGAACAGAAAAAACATTGTTTGAGTCTATAAACATCGCTCTAATACCTACCAATAAGCCTCTGATAAGAGGCTTTTGGGGAGTGTACATTGGAAAATGAAAAAAAATGAACCTAAAATCAGTGTTCTAAAAGGCACTAGGCACTAGTCGGGTGGGGACCCGGCGCCTAGCGCCTAGGGGCGCCTAGGCGGCGCTAAAGTTGCCTCCTTTTCTTCCGTTTCAGATGCTCCCCTCATCCTCCTTGTGCTGGCTCCCCTCCCCTCTCCTCTCCTCCTCCACCACCAGACACAGCTCCCCTCGCCTCCTCCTCCAGCTCAGGAGCTGCTCTCCTCTCCTCCTTCCTCTCCTCTTCCCCTAGGTGTTCCACTCTCCTCCTCCAGATGCGCCGCTCCCCTCTCCACCGGCAGCGACGGATGCGCATGCCTCTCGCCGCCGCCGCGCACCCACCTCCCGTCACCGGATCTGGCTGCGCGCGTGCCGCTCGTCGCCGGATCTGGCCACGTGCGTGCTGCTCGTCGCCGGATCTGGCCGCGCACGCGTCTCCGGTAGTCGGATTTGGCTGTCGGGAGCCACGACGCCACCGTGCCACGCCGCCCAAGCACCGCCTAGAGCCACGGTCAACCGCCCAGCGCCACGGTTGACCGCCTAGGTGCCTGGGCCGCCCAGCTCACCGCCTGGAGGCTCCGCGCGGCGCTGGAGTGGCGCCCAGCGCCTAATCCCGCCTAGGCGCCCGCCTAATCCCGATTTTTAGAACATTGCCTAAAATTAACTCGGTAAAACAAGTATTTTGCCTTGTCGGCCCGAGGTAGAAGTAAAATGGTCACATGAAGCCATTTTACCATGGAATTTATATCATACATAAAGGAATGTTGATAAAATACAGTGTAAGCAACTAAGCATACAAACACCTGCTCTGAATTGTTTGATCATGAGGAATGGACCACATTCATCATCCTTGTTTTGATATGCTAGGAATGTTAGCTTTCAATGAATATTGGCATCACTAGCAAGTAGCAACTGATGACCAAACAGACAATATTCCTTATTGATGTTGGTTAAAGAGATCACAGTAAAGTTTGGACTTGATTTGTGTACTAGAACTTCATAGTGATTTGTCAAATAAAACAACATTATGCCATAAAAAGAAGTCAACAGAGAATAAATGGAGTCATATATATGGTCATGTTATAACTTATAACAAAGATATACTAGCATATGATGTGTATATAATATAGTAATACTTATTCTGGTGAACGAGAAAATGCATATGCACGGTGTTGTTACCAACCATGCACTTGTCTCATTGTAAAATGCATACTTGTGTCTGCTATTTGTTTTCCCAACGAGGATAACATCTTTTCTTCTAATTTTAATTTAGAGAAAGGTCCATTGCATGAAAAATGAGAGCAAACGGTATCTAAAAGAAATCATAAATATGCAAAAAAGTGTCCATGTACTCTTTGTTGCAAATAACAGCTCATTCATCACTAGTATTAATTCTGATTGTAATTCTATTGGTGTTGCAGAAAACTAGATGCTGCAGCACTGCCAAAAAGTAGAACAACAGAATATGTGTTACTGGCAGCTGTTCCACAAACTCTTCAATGCGAAACTCAAAAGGATGATGTTTTGAAAAACTGCCAGAACCTGTTCACGAAGTAACAGAGATAAGCTTTTCAGCATTGCCTAGCACAACATGAGAAGTCAAACAATTTGGAAGGTGCTAGGATGGAAAAGACCTACCGGAAGCCATTATCTTGACAAACCAATGACATACTTTGTTCCTTTGTAGTTCTCAATAGTTTCAAGACTTACGAGTCCTGTACTTTCCTCATATTTCTTCTCTAGGTCCTATATTGTAAAAGAGAGAGTTTGACTTCCCGTGAGCAAAAGAACTTGTCAAAAATGTATTGCGAGATAAATTTACTTATGCACAGTTATTGAGTTATTAGTTTAAGATACATGGAACTGTCTCACCTGAGAGGATGTTGAGTGTTGACATTAAAAGTTAGAGATAAAAAGGCAATAGATATAGTGAAATCTTGATACACCAAAAATTCAATATTTGTAACTCCAGTCAAGAACGTGGAAAATATATTAAAAACAAAAGCATAATATGTTATGAATTAGCTCCAGTGTTAACTGTTGGACTATGGATAAAAGCCTTCACCTCTCCCACTATAACGCCTAGGTTTTATGGTTGGGTTAGCTAGGTGGGGTGAGCCTAACATGGTATCAGAGCCAAGGTCCTGAGTTCGAATCCCCCTGGCCACGCATTTCCACATTTCCGCTGCGTGGTTTCCCCTGCGCCTATCTAGTGTGCTGAGACCTGTTGCGGGCTACGCCGGGCCTCTAGAACCTGCTGCGGGCTACGCCGGGCTCGCACGCCGTAGGGGGAATGTTGGACTATGGATAAAAGCCCTCACCTCTCCCACTATAACACCTAGGTTTTATGGTTGGGTTGGCTAGGTGGGGTGAGCCTAACATTAACAGCTAATATCAAATGGAATTTTCGATGCAGTCTCCTTATGTTGCACTTGCACCAGAACCACATTTTACATACCTTCAGTCCCTCACGTACACTCTCAAGAACATCAAGAGTCATTCTGTCAAAGAAAAGAATCCCCTGCATAGCCACACTGAAATAGTTAGAATTAAAATGTTGAGGTGTTGTTAAATTTCTTGAGGGGTTATTTCCAATTTTTATCACCTTGCAAATAGAATGCCACATTATAGTAATGAAAAACAGTTAGATTATATATGCTTAACAATGTGTCTTAAAAAGATGGGAAAATTGAACACTAGATGGGAAAATTGATCACACTGACTTTATTTGAAAATTGAGGTATCCTTAATTTGGTTTCTTGATCAAAAAGTAACCTGAGCAGGAAAGTACTAAACATGAAATTGATTTGGTGGACCATCGCATGTGTTCACCACAGAACAAAACTCAAGTGGAAGAGTAGCTGCTGGAAAACCATTGCAGACAACCCTGACAAATTAACTTCTACCATGGTTAAGCATTTACCTGTAAATGATCAAACTCATGCTGAAAAACTCTTGCAGACAGACCTGATAATTTAACTTTGATCTTTGCCCCTGTAACATCTTGAGCATCAATTTTGACAGTGTCTGGTCTCTGCATGAACACAGTGATCATAAGTCATTCACCCACAGGTCATACTGCACATTTGCAGTGTGAAGGAAAATTACCCATCTATTTCAATTTTCTAATCTTGCAAATTGCAATGGTAAAAGGAAAAGGGTAAACTTCAGGTTTCAATCTCCAGATTATATAGTATTTTTGTGTGTTAAGTCCAAAACTCCAAATTATATATCAATTATTCATCTTAATATTAAACAGTGACAACAAATGGCAATCATATGACATTAAACCTATATGGAAAATAATATAAGTGGCTAGTGGAGTTAGTATGTCGATATTAGTAGGTTTTGATACCAATTCTTGAACTCTCCTATTCTTACACAGTCAGAATATGAAACATTTTGCATATGATAAGTGATAACCATGTTATACATTGCTTTAACTCAAATGCATGGTGAGAAAATAGTTCAGTTGATTGTGCTGGATTAATGTTATGATAGTTGAATGTATACAACAGCACAGACTAAAGAATTCAGGAACATATTTACAAACACACAATCTTCATCAATTATGTCCGTTGTAGCCTTTCAACAATCAAATAACAATATGGCTAGTAGAGAAAGTATTCTCACCAGCACATTTGCATATATCCCAGGGAATGATAAGCACCCTTCCTCATACACTAACAATCGCTTGGAAAGCTTGTATACCACTGGATTGACAAGGACAATCTCCTCTCCTTCTCCCTTCACCCCAGCTGGATTAAATACCATAAGCTGCACGTTTACCCCAACTTGTGGTGCTGAGAGACCAATTCCATCAGTTCTGTAGCAAGAAACCATGGTTCAATTGGACATTTGGACTATTGGAGGAATACCTTGTCAAGTAATAGTGAAATAGAAATCCTTTAAAAAATAGCAGTAAGGAGGCATAAGATTGGATACTTTCCCTCATTAAACCCATGCCTAAGACATTTTACATACACCTGATAGAAATGAGTAGAGTGACACATAACTACAAGCACTTCAAAACTCTATCACATTAGTCTCAGAAATTCGTTAAACACTTGACCACTCTAAATCCCAGGAAGCATCGCATGCACAAGTGTGACTTCCGTTTGCTTACTTACCAAAGTAATACGCATTAAATTGGGAACGCTAAAAAATATCAACTATTATGTGGATCTCATTAATCCAGTGCAGGATCAATTTAACATTGCCAGTTTGCCATGCATATTTCGCCAAAAGAGCGGCACAGCACCCTCATGCCCATTTCATCAAACAGTTCGGCGCAAGCAAACGGAGACCCTCAAGCAATAAAGGCACATAACTCAGCACCCAGACTCACTTGTACATGACGTCGAACATCTCGTCGGCGAGGCGGCGGAGGTTGTCGTCGAAGGTGTTGATGCGCTTGTTGCGCGCGCGCAGGATTGGGTCGGGGTACTTCACGACCTTGAGCGGCGGCTCGAACAGGAGGTCGGCAGCTGCATCGTGCACACATACACACCAGCAGCAGCAACAGAATAAGCCAGTATAGAAGCACTGCAGGACACCCCTGAGCATAGGAACACCCCCGTTGAGGCGGCGGCGGCGGCTAACCTGTGGCGAAGTCCTCCTCCTCGGCGGGCGGCGAGGCAGAAAGGGAAGAGCCGAAGCCGCGACGGGGGCGTGCCGCCGCGAGAGGCACGACCGAGCCCATGCGAGAGAGGGAGAACGCCCTGGGTTGCGCCACGAGGAGGGGACGTGAGGAGGACGCGAACGCGCAGAGGCGGGGGCAGAGGCGCGCGGCCATGGAGGTGGAGGGCTCCCGATTTTTTTCCCCGCGCGCGGCAGCGATGGGGCGGCCTCCGCTTCGGCTGCCTCGGTTTTTCCCTATTTCCGAGCTGGAGTCGAGGTCGACCAGGTTCGCGTTGGCTTGGCGGAGCAGAGCGGTACACGAGGAGTAACCTGTGACGTTCGATTGTGATCGGACGGAAGCCAGGTTGCTTCAGTATAACCGGCGACTTGGGTCAATATGGATCACCCGTTTTCTTCACCGTGCTGGAGAATACAGCCCAGCGAGTTCACCATTAATTAATTGTTTGGGCTGAACACACACAAAATTCTAGGCCCATTTGGCCATTTTGGTCGAATCCATTTCCTCAGTTCTTCGTGCCCTTGTCAAAACTCAAAACACCATGTTTGGCCGCTCCTATCCCTCTCTCTTCTATAGTTTTATATTATTACCTTGATTTGTGATTCTAAATTTAGAAAGAAATTAAATCATATATATATATTCTAATAATAATTAGAACTAAAATATAATCGTATTAATATATCCTTTAAAATTTATTAATATATTGATGAGTAAGATGCTCCGAACCTCAACTCCCCTCCGGTACAGCGGTACTCCCACCAGGAAAACGGGAGCTAGCTACAGACTACAGCTGCGTTGCACGGGGCCAACGTTCGTAGATCACCGCGTATCTAGCTCACGGGGCAAGGCGATCTGTTGAGAGCTCCCCTCGTTCGAATCCGGCATGTCGCCTAACCAGTTCCGAGCTCTCGAACCGAGGCGGAACCCATTCTATTCCGAGAGACCGGGACGAGCGCGGCCGGCCGGCCGGCGACGCGCGCACGAGCGATCGCTAACCGTGCACGTGGTGCAAAAGAGCTCAGCTCGGTCATGCATGCACGCACAGATCGACACGATGCACGCGGATGTGATCCATCTATCCATGCTTTTGCTCCGCTAGCTGGACCCACGACACGATCGACAGCTAGCCTAGCTAGCTAGCTGTGGTCTTCTTCGTTCACTGGCAAGTGTAGCTGGGCAACAGAAGGAGGGGGGGGGGGGGATAACAATAATGCATCTATATATAGCTTTGGCTTGACGAGAAGCGGTGAGCTAGCTGATTAAATGGCATGCGTAGATTAAGACCACACGGTGATAATTTTGTTCGGCGAGCTAGGCAATGACATCGCTGAGTTGTGACAATTTCGACTGAAACTTTTGAGGTGGCGAGTGCTGGAGCTTTGTAGGATGCATGTGCGCTTGCTATACTTGTGTAACTTAACATATCAAGTGAAGGGCCAGTAGATAACTCCTGTTTTTTTTAAGACCATTCTTCTGAAAAATAGTTGAAAAGACCAGTTTTCAGTTGAATTATTTTCTGCACCTTATCCAAAGTGTGGATCGGTCGGTTTGGACTTGTAGTCTTGTACCCGCCGTCCCGAAATGGAAGCGCCTCAAAAAGAAAGCATCCTTTTCTTTTGCCAAACTGGGCAAGCTTGCAGCAGGCCGCAAGCTAGCCACGACACGAGAGCATGTGGCTCCAACACAAACATGTGCGCAATGCGTAGCCGCGTGACCGCGTCGCGTGTATAAAAACACCAACGGCGACGGGGTTCGATCGACCAGAATCCAACCGAGCAAAGATCTCATCAGCCTGACTCGCCTCTGCTCTGCTCTGATGGCCAGGATGGTGTGCGGCCGCGCCGGCGAACCGGCGGTGCGCAAGGGCCCGTGGACGCTGGAGGAGGACCTCATCCTCGTCAGCTACATCTCCCAACACGGCGAGGGCTCCTGGGATAACCTCGCGCGCTCTGCCGGTGAGCTCAGCTCAATCATAATCTTCTATTCTTGTAGATTATTCGTCTCTGTTTCTAGTTGCAATGTTTTGAATTGTGGAGTCCCAATTCAGGCCTGAACCGGAACGGGAAAAGCTGCAGGCTGCGGTGGCTCAACTACCTGAGGCCCGGGGTGCGGCGCGGCAGCATCACGGCGGAGGAGGACTTGGTCATCCGGGAGCTCCACTCCCGGTGGGGAAACAGGTGGTCCAAGATCGCCAAACACATCCCCGGCCGGACCGACAACGAGATCAAGAACTACTGGAGGACCAAGATACTCAAGAAGCCGCGCAAGAGCCAGCTGCAGCCGTGCCATGACTCCATGATCATGACCACGAGCGAGGCGGCGGCGGCGTCGACATCGGCGTCGAGCAGCCAGAGCCAGGCCAGCTCCACCGTCTGGGATGGGTGCATGAAGACGACGAGCTTCCCTCATCCCGAGCTGAGCTCATTCGCCGCCGACCACCTCGAAATGGCCGACCTCGATGAGGTAGCCGCCCAGTTCTTCCCGCCGACGGAGTTCACTTTCAGTGACGGCATTTGGAACTTCGTGGACAACTTCTGGGATACCATGCCGGTTTCGGACATGGTGTGACCGTGTAACACGACCCACCGCACGCGCTGCTGCACTTTGTTCGCGATAGGGAGAAGATAATGTGATCATACAGAAATCTCGAAATCGTTCTATAGGGAGACGTTTGTTTCAGAAGCTTGGCCTCGCTTTTTGTTCGCGAATGAACTTTTTTGGCGAGGATAAGCTCTGCACTCTGAGGTTCTGTCTGCTACTTCAGAAGCTACAACTACAAGATAAGAACAGTATATATGTAAATCCACAATTCCTTTTCTGTTGGCAATACGATTAATGGTATTGGGATAGATTCTATTTATACGTTGTTCTGCTGAATGACCAGGAATTCGGCTTGGTGAACAGCCATGCGATTGACTTGGCGACCTACAGAATTTGGGAAGATTTCTCGCAATATTGGACACAACTGGGTCGTCAGCGCGACAAATTTCCTTCTGAAAACTCGAGCGGTAGTCTAATTCAGCAATCAGCATCGATGAGTCTCTTGTTCTAGCTTCCTTCTGAACGCGGGTATCTTTTTTAGCTTCAACCTGCATGTCCTAAGTCCTAACTACAGAAGCACTTCCAATTCCGAAGACTCAACCACCTCTCTCTTACTTTTCCAAATCCTCCAACGATGAGATTGACAAATCCGCTCTAACTGGATCAGTTATTGTAGTTTTCAACTTTACAAGTTACCGGATGATTCAAATTCAAATTCAAATTCAAATTTATTTTTAAAAAAATATAAAAATATTATATATATATATATAGTAGGTGAATTAATATGTTTTGTGACTTTTTCAAATATATTAAAATTTGAAAAGTTGTGACCACAATAAGTTAAAGTGAAAACCAAAAAAATAAAAAAACAAGGACCTGTTTTAGTTCAGGATTATTTTAATTCAACTTATCAATGCCGATTATAATAAGCTAGTTTATAGTACCTTGAAAAAAGTTGTGAGATGTTCGATAATATAGATTATTGCTATTATATTTTTATGGCAAACTATTGCGATACACTCAAAATAAAATGTTAGAGTATATAGAGGCTAAAATTCGAGTATGCGAAATAATTTTCTAACAAAATATAATGGATATTTTAGTTAATCTATAGTAATAAGCTTAAAATAGTTAAGTTTCACTAGTTTATTAAATTATTATAATCTAAGTTGTAAATAGGGATTACATATTTATCGGTAGCTAAAAACCTATTAGAGTCGTGATTGTTCTCCATTTTATAACCAGCGAATAAACAAGTATTGGTAAGAATAGTCAATATTCATAATCGTTTATCTAATTATGTTGAATATAAAAGTAATTCCAAACCCTAGCCCTTCTCTTTCCTCCCCTTCGAACCTCCACTAGCACCTTCTTCATTCTCCTTCCTCCTCCTCTACTCTCACTCTTACAACCTTAGTGCAGATCTGCGTGTCCTGTGTGCCGCCTCACTACCCCGCGCTGGTGCACTCCGGCCGCCCGTCGTCGGTATGCGCCCTCCTCGCCGACATTGGATGGTGCCCTCTCCATCGCCATGACCAGCGCCCTTTCTCGCCACTCTCTCACCTTAACTCTGCCATAGGCTCCCACACAGACGCATATCAGCACTTCCATGTTGTCGCCCTGTGTGTGTGGTCACACGCTTGTGCATCGGCTAGTGCCGGGCTGCACCCTCCTTTCCGCCTCGACCAGTGCATGTCACTCCCTTTGGCTTTGGTTGCCTTCTTCCTCTCTCAATTCCTATTCTATATCCACAGACAAATAGGTATACCTGCGGATATAAGGTGCCCATAAGTAACGAGTATGTGTATGGTTTTTTACCGGTTGGGTTAATGAGTATGGGTATGGGCATATACTACCCATACCCACCAAACTCGATTACCACCTCTAGCTGCAACTTATAATAAGTTGGCGTAACAAAATGATATTTATTTGCGATTTCAATAATAAGCTAAATTTAATCAAACAAACAGTTCCTAAATGATCGACACAACCCACATTCCATATACACCATTTTTTATTTTTATCACCAAAAGTGGGTGCATAATTCTTATATTAGTTTTTTATCATTGTATCATAATTTTATTTTTGCATTCTTATGTTTTCTATAAATTTGTATAGTCTATTTTCTTGAACATTTCTATATTTACTATTGTCGAAAATATGATCCGAATGTACTTCGGAGTAGAGGAAGGACCACCAAACACATCATTAAAGATAATCAGTCAATACTCAAAACTAGTCTGCTAGCAGTCGGAAAGCCGAGAGTTCTCAGAGTTCAGCATTCGGGAGTCCTTCCCGACTGCCGGTAGTCGGTCAGTCGCCATCAAGATCCAATCCACTCTTTTAAACTTCATAATTGTATGGTTAATATAGTCATTACCACATAAAGTTATTAACCATGACATGACCATTTATCCTCATAATTGATCATCAGTAGGGTGGCTTAATCACCATTTGTAACCCCCGATCCCTCTCATATAAAAAGATCGAAGGGAGCATGTAAGAAACACGCTTTGTCATATTCTCAAGATAGAGTCCACTTTTCCAAGCTAAACTATACACATACAGGAGTAGGATTAATCATTTAAGAGACCCAAATCTATCTAAAAGCATATATATACAGGAGTAGGATTATTATCATTTGGGAGGCTCAAATCTATCTAAAAACATGTCTTTGTTTTATTTCTTGAGATAACCACTGAATCGTAACACAACTCCCCATTAGCCTAACTAAATCCTTCTACGGATACCCCATAATACATTGTTAAGTTGTTTGTACCCAATGACAACTATATTTTTATGTATTTTGTAAACACAATCATTTTCAACATAAACCGATCAAATATATCATTAATTGATCCGTTACTAACATCAAACTGAGTACAAACCATTGTCACCAAACTAGGTACAAATCAACGTTGGTAGCCGGCACTTATTACTTGGTTGCCGTTCCAAAATGAACGGATACACAGGCAAACCACTCATCCAGAATTTGAATTTTAACCGAGAATTTGAATTTTGACCAATAAATAGTGTGGTTTCCCTGCCAATGATCATTTCTAATTAACGTTAGCGTTCTGTTAGTGTGTCCAATTAATATATTTATAGATATCTGATAACTCATCGTCTCTTTTTTTCTTATGGTAAAAAGAGAATGTAGAAAATTACAATCTGAAACTTTGCACTTTAGGTTAGACACTTACGACATGTTTGATCCGTGGCTACACAATGCTAAGCCTAAGTTTAGGTTTACACAACTAGTTTGGTTGATTACTAAAATGAAGTTGGGTACGGACGAAAACTCCTCTTGCCGTTTTTTTTGTAAAATTGTGGCGGTCTTTTTCCCCACCACAACGGTTGTGGCACGCTAAAGCTACGACAATTGCTGGAAAAGAGGCGTCGATTCTAATCGTAGGAGATTTTACCACATCTTACTTATCTATCAGTTATCAACATATCATTTTTGGCAATCCATAAATGTGACAAACTGTGGGAGTCACCAACCAAATGAACTCTTAGTACTTATTAGCTATAACTTATGTTCTAGATAAGTATAACAATGCATATATTTGTACGTATACTAATTGGGAACTCTGAGAGGGAGCTCGTGCATACTATGATCATTTATGTTTTGAGATAATCTACATTTAAATTTGTGGGTTCTCTTTAAAGTCCATCTATTCATTATATATGTAACCAAAGATTTATTAACTATGATTTTCGTAATTATTAAATAGATGGTAATATATATAACTCTAACAAGAGTTCAACTTAATATTTATCAGCTATAATTTTCATAATTATTAATAAGAGGTCGTGCGCCGCATGGGTTAGCGACTAGTATAGTCTGTTCTATTAATAAAAGAATTAAGGAAATTAAAAGTTACTGTACTTGGGTTAGAGATTTTTTGATTATATAAAATTTCAGGTGATCAATAAATAAAAAATCATGCAATAGATAAATAAATTGACTAAGAAAAATATTTTCTTCGTCCCGTAATATTATAACTAGAATCAAATTTAATATTTCGTACTGCAACAAATATACTGTCTAAATTTTGTATACTATAAAAATCAAATCTAATAGCAGCTTGTAATATTATGCAACATTATGGCAAGAAGTGAGTAACGCCGTCCGAAAGAACCGATGAAAGACTGCCTCTCAAGGCAGCTTCTCTTCACGTAGGCTGTGACGAAGCCAAACTGCCAAGTCAGTTTCTCTTTATGTTTACGTAAGCTGTGACGAAGCCAGTACTGATGGTCCAACGGTACAGGCGAGATCGCATCTCATTTGTCCTCTCTTGCTTCCGCCCCATTGCCCGAACCAGGATTCACATTCACTACTCAGTCCGCAGCAGTACACCTACCTTGTCAGTTTTCATATTCGGTTCAGGTCCATAAAATGGGAACAGGCTCCTCCTCCTCCGACGGTTCAGGTCCGGCGCACGGAGCTAGCTCAGAACCTCGGTCCTCGGATATGGCCTTTAAGGATGAGCCGCAGCCACTGCACATCCTCTTCTTCCCATTCCTCGCGCCCGGTCACCTCATCCCGATCGCTGACATGGCCACGCTCTTCGCGGCTCGCGGCGTCAGGTGCACCATACTCACCACCCCCGTCAACGCCGCGGTTATTCGCTCGGCGGTGGAACGTGCCAACGATTCGTTCCGTGGCACTACCGGCGGCGCCGTGGCGATCGACATCGCCATCGTGCCATTCCCGGACATTGGACTACCGCCGGGCGTCGAGAGCAGCCCGGCACTTTCGTCGCAGGAAGACCATGATACGTTCTTCCTTGGCCTCCAGGAGCTCCGCGAGCCATTCGACCGGTTCCTGTCGGAGAACCACGCCGACGCCGTCGTGGCGGACAGTTTCTTCCCCTGGTCCGTCGACACCGCTGCCAAGCACGGCGTCCCGCGGATCGCGTTCCTCGGCTCCAGCATGTTCGCGACGGCCTGCATCGACAGCACGGTGCGTAACAACACTGTGGAGGCTTCCCCCGACGATCCCGACGCTGTTGTGTCCCTGCCGGGGCTGCCACACCGTGTCGAGCTGATACGGAGCCAAATGACGGACCCAAAGAAGCGGCCGGAGGAAAGGAACTTCTTCCAGAGCTTAAACGCCGCCGACCAGAGGAGCTACGGCGAGGTGTTTAACAGCTTCCATGAGCTGGAGCCGGACTACGTCGAGCACTACCGCACGACGCTCGTCCGCCGTGCGTGGCTCGTCGGGCCGGTCGCGCTTGCGAGCCAGGACTTGTCAGCGAGAGGCACCAGCGAGCTCTCGGCGGATGCGGACCACTTCCTGCGGTGGCTCGACGCGAAGCCAGACGGCTCGGTGGTGTACGTCTCCTTCGGCACGCTATCCAGCTTCTCACCGAAGGACATGCGTGAGCTCGCCCGTGGCCTCGACCTATCCGGCAAGAATTTCGTCTGGGTAAACGGCTCAGACACCGACGCAACGGAGTGGATGCCCGAGGGATTCGCCGAGCTGATGGCGCCGCGCGGCGAGCGCGGCCTCACCATCCGGGGCTGGGCGCCGCAGATGCTCATCCTGAACCACCCGGCCGTCGGTGGGTTCGTGACGCACTGCGGGTGGAACTCAACACTGGAGGCCGTCGCCGCCGGAGTGCCAATGGTGACCTGGCCGCTGAACTTCGACCAGTTCTACAACGAGAAGCTCGTCGTGGAAGTGCTCAAGGTGGGGGTCGGTGTCGGCTCCTTGGATTACGCGTCAAAGTTGGAGAACCGCCGGGTGATCGGCGGCGAGGCGATCGCGGGAGCCATAGGGAGAGTGATGGGCGATGGCGAGGAGGGCGACGCCATACGGAAGAAGGCAACGGAGCTAGGCGTGAAGGCGAGAGGCGCGCTGGAGAAGGGGGGCTCGTCGTGGGACGACGTTGGACGACTGATGGACGAGTTGATGGCTCGCAGGAGCTCCGTCACCGTTGATGTCAATTGATGGGTGATCGGACCAAATTAGAAATAAAAAGTTTTCAAGAAGAGACGCTTTAATCTCTATTCTATTTCTCCTCCTTTCACAAATAAATGTCTTAAAAAATTTTACTTACATGTCTTCAACTTTATCTCGAAAACTTTACTTAGGGGTGTTTGGATCCGGGGACTAAATTTTAGCCCGTGTCACATCGAATATTTCGACATTAATTTGGAGGACTAAACGTGAACTAATTATAAAAATAATTACAGAACCGGAGACTAAATCACGAGACGAATTTTTTAAGCCTAATTAATCCATAATTAGCAAATGTTTACTGTAGCATCACATTGTCAAATCATGGTGTAATTAGGCTCATTAGATTCGTCTCGTGAATAATCCTCCGATTATGAATGGGTTTTATAAATAATCTACATTTAATACTTCAAAATAGTATTTAAACATTTGATGTGACAGGGGCTAAAATTTTAGCCCCTGATCCAAACACCCCCTTATACATCTCTATATTTTAAACCTCTCCCCATTTGCTCTTCCCACAGTCATTTTGGCTTATTTGGTCGAGAAACTACCACCGGTTAACTTGGTTCTTTCGGCCCTTCCAAGTTACACAATGAGCATGTTTAGACTACCTGCCAAAGTCATTGATTATCTAGATAGAACCAAACGAAATTGTTTATGGTGAGACTCTAATATCCACACTACACCTAGGCCCCTTGCTGCTTGGAGCAAGGTCTGCAAGTCGAAGAACAAGGGAGGTGTCTGGGAGTTATCAACCTCCGTGTGCACAAAACACAGCTCTTTTGATGAAACATTTTGATAAGTTCTACAACACCAAGGATGTTCCCTGGGTATGTCTCGTTAAGTCCACATATTACAGCTCTGGTTCTTTGCCACATCTACTTCATAGAAGAGGTTCTCCTTGTGGTCTGAGGTTCTCAAATTATGTCCCCTATTTCGTGCGATGGCCTTGCCACACATTGAAAAAGGGACAACCATATCACTTTGGTCTGATCTGTGGATAGTCCGACCATTAGAAACCATATTCCTGAGAGTTTTCTCATATGCAAAAAATAAGTTATTGGACCGAAACAGACGACCAGAAGAGTGGTGAATGTGAGCTTATAAAATTCTCTTCTGCTGAACAAACTTCAAACACACCCTTCGTAGAGTTTGATTCAGATGTATGGACCACACTCCGAACATAGGCTTCGCACAGAGTAAAAGTTCGAAGTCCAAAGGACTTCACTCACACTCAGAAACCCCAAAATGCACTAAGTTTAGCAAAATTTGTGCTAGCTTCGCACAACAGTACTTCACACAAATGTGCTTCCCTCGTAGAGCTCCGTTAAGATGCTCTATACTAGTAACCGGTACTAGGCTTCGCAACAAAGAGTGCTCCGAACAGGACTTAGCAAAACTGTCAGCAAGGAAGGCTACGACTCTGCTAAAGAAAATAGCTTCGCACGCATACAACAAAAGGTGCTTCACTAGTAATTCGTGAGGACTAGCCTCTGATATACATAGAGCGAATGTACACTCAAAACACGCAGATTTAGCACGCACAAGAGACAGAGTAGACACGAGTTCTCACAAAATGAAATGAATTGCATAAAACTCAATCTAAACAGTGCAAAAAACATAGATACAAGTTCATGCAATCAATGAAAACAGAATAGAAATTTCATTGCAAGAATAGGGAACACAAAAACTCACAGATTCAGAGTACAAGTGATGGTTTTGAGCCGAAACCGTCAAAACCCTTGAGTCTTCGCACCATCACCTTCGGAGTGGATTGCAACGACTTTGCAACTACCTTGAGCTCGACAGCCGTCCGTCCGTGTATCAAAGCCATACATGGCCGAAGCACGTCTAGACAACCTGACTTCAATGCCCCACCTTCGAAGTACCTTATGTCGGAGGGTTTTGTACACCACATTTCGAAGTCCCTTCTTCGTCCAAGGCCTCCGCATGAAGCACTTCCATAAGCACTCCTTCGTAGTGTCTCAACCTTGAACACACTCCCAAAGAGCCTTACCCAGACCATGCCTTCGATGCACCTCGACTTCTGAGACCTTCGTCAGGTGTCCTTCCAAGTGTCTCCATCCGGAGCATATTTGGGAGTCTTGCCTCATTCCTGAAAACTTCGTCCGCCAGCATTCGAAGTTACTCCTTCGAAGTACCCCTTTGAAGTGCCTCACCTTCGTGGACTTTTATCTCAGGGTATCTTCAGCCGGTGTCCCCCTCCGCACTTCCTACCTTCGACTGGTGCACCTCGATTCGAGGACCGACCTCGACTTCACACAGCCTCCGTGACTAAGCTCCCCGCTTGCTTGGCGCCAAGCTCCCTTCTTGACGTAGTTCATCTACTGTGTTGATCGTCATATCGCCTCCGAAGTCACCTGCACACCAACGATAAGCAGACAAGTGTATCTGATACCCTGGAGACCTCTCCGAGTATAACACCCTCACGTACTTACTCCGATGTACCACCCCAAAGTACCGACCCCTTTGGTACAACCTTCTGTCGGACCCCTCCGACAGATATACCTCGCTACGAACTTGTGCAACCAGCAAACCTCGAACCCTTTGGTGAACACACCTCCGATCCAATTCGGAGGGACCCCTTCGCCCAAAAAAAATCTATCAATTCCTCATCACAGACTGAAACCAAGATACATCTCAACTTAGTTTCTCATAAGTGAATCTCGAGATTGGCACAGTTTCTTCGTCAAACAGATGTCGGTCATCATTTCTATCTTCCTCTAATCTCCAGAAGCCCTTATTGAATCTCAGCATCTTGAATTGCTTGTTAATCAACTTCATGTCAATCCGATTTCTCCTGATCCATGGCACTACATTTGGGGCACAACAAACTTTACATCAGATCATTTGTCGCGTTAGATGTTCACCCAATATTCTCCTGGTTATGCAAAATCCAAATGCTTAAACAAAATTAAGGTGTTTTTCTGGCTTCTCTTCCATGATAGGCTCAACACTCATGATATTCTTCAAAGAAAACACTGTATCCCGCCTAATATTAACTTCTCTTGCTCTCTCTGCCCGGATGAAGTCTTGGACGCATCCACACATCTTTTCTTTGTTTGTAGCTTCAGCTCAGCCTGTTGGGCTTGCATTGGTCGGTCAAACTCCCCCTCAGTTCGTGACCAAATTGCTCACTGGAGAGTCAGCTCCCGGTGGCCCTTCTTTAAGGTCCATATAAACTTTACTGAACCGAAAGATTAGTTTCTACAGCTCATGGATAATGAAATTTGAGGACTATGTCCAATGCTTTTCTCTACATTCTGCTTCTGTCATCTCTGACCTAATGCATGACATCTATCTATTTTAAAAATAAATCTCAACCAAATCTTTGTCATCTGAATATATTACAGTACACAAAACGTATTGAAAATAATAGAAGAGAAAGCCGTATTGATATCGGAACATCTCCAAGGACTTCCTATCCAACTCTTTGAAGCCAGATTTTAGCAAATGTCTCAAAAATATTGCTCAAACAGATTGTATTCTATCCTGCTCTCTGGATTCAGGGGTCCCTAAAATTCATCCCGTCATTGATCGCCAAATCTTGTGAGTCGCCAAATTTATTGGAGGTGTTCTTCTCTTTTTAAAAATATGTTCAAAAATTTGAACACGTAATGGTTAAAGAGTGTATTACTTACTTAAATTCAGTGGCAGAGAATCATTGGGGCCATCGTGTGGTCAGTCTGTTTTAAATTATCAAGACATCGAAAATGATTCACTATGTTCGTGGTGGAGGTCTAAAATTACCACGTTATCCAGAGAACAAAAAAATAATGTTTGATCATGTGGTAGACCCATATTGTAACAGTATAAATTATTCGCTAAAAACATACCAAAAATACAACTGTATTCATGGTAATAAAAGCAAAAGTTATATATAAAATACAATTTTACTATTATGCTTTTAGGAGTAGAGAAATAGTTGTGTAGCCAATACAATTCTATTTATAATAACCTCACACAACTGCAATAAATGTTCGGCTAGTGCGTTTCACTAACATCATTATTGGTTATTGATATTTAGAACATCTTTGAGAATAGCTCTAAAATTTGATTCCCTATATAATATTTTGGGATTGTTTTTAGGGATGCAAATCACTTTAAATAAATTTCACTCCAATAGAGTTCTTAAGTTTGAATTCCTGTGTATATTACTTAAAAGTAGGGAACGAAAAAATTAATTTTAGAAATCCTTTATTTTTGAGAGTTATGTAAAATATCTGTTGGAAATGATTTTTTAATTCTAATCCAAAAATTTAGAGAAGATAGATCTTTAAATTTTTTCTTGGAGATGTTCTCATGTTCCTATTTACTCACCTAACAAAATTTTGTAAAATTACGCTTTCACTGTCGCATTTTACGTTGTTGCGGCGAAAACGCACGTGCACTCAAATTTGCGTTTTGGACATGTCCCATAGTTCCAACTCGTCACTTGTACAGTTATACTTGTCAAGCTGTCATTGGATGTATTGCACTGTTTTGAGGAAAAAAATTAAGGTCCTAAATCCCCTCATGCATGCGAGGTCTGCCAGAGCCGAGAGGTTTGACACTTGAAGGTAGAGATGATCTACGAAAGAAACGAAGCGGAGGTGGAAAGACCGATGGCGCAGGCCAAACAAAATGGCATGGCGCGGCCGGCAAGAGCCACGCGGTGGCGACGGAGCGGGGCGGCGTGGCAGGGGAGTGCGGAGGCAGAGCAGGGCCACGTGGGCCGCACACGGATTTGGAACTTCCACTAGCGCGTCGCCTTCGTTGCTCTGCCCAACCTAAAGATGGCAATGGGTACCCGAAACTCGATAGATTTTTACCCCATTAGTGTAGATATACGGGTAAAATTGCTCACCCGTGGGTCTATTAATGGGAAAAAATAGTACCGAACAGGTACGCGGGTATGGATATGGGAAACCATATCCATACCCGTTACCCGATGGGTACCCATCACCCAATAAGTTATATTTTTGGGAGTTTAAATCATTGTTGCTATTGTTGTAGATTAAACCATTGATGTATTATGTTTGAGAGTTTATTTATATAGGTAATTTTGATCTTATGATTGAATGATTGATCAATCTATTTAGGTGAAACATTATTTTTGTGGGGATAAATATACAATTGTTATTTGTTAGCATATTTTGTGTGTGGTGTTTATTGATGGGTATGGGTACCCGATGAGTATATTTTACCCGCATGTATATATGAGTTATCCAACGGGAAGATTTTTTCTAACGGATATAGGTTTGAGATAGTAAAACCCGATGGGTATAAACCCATTGCCATCTTTAACCCAACCCGCGTCACGCGGCACCGCCACCTTGTCATGTCACCTGTGCCGTCCCGGATCGTCCCACTAGCCCCGATGGCCGCACGGCACCCTCTAGCCCGCGCCACCGGTCTCCCTACATCCGCTCCATCCCTTCAATCAGATCATCTCTATCTCCACATGGTAGACATCTAGGAAAAGGACTCACAAAGGAGATTTAGGGTGTTGTACGTTCATTACTAGGCGTGGCGTGCCTACGTAGTCATACGAGTCAATTGACCTTTTGTATTTAAAGACGCATGGGGAAACGCTAACACTCCACTTTTTTTTAAGGAAATGTGTGATGCCCACCATCGAACCTGGGTGGGAGGCGCTCGCAACGGACAACGGTTCCATTGAGCGACTGATCAGTTCGCGAGCCGATGGGCACTTACGCAGAAGCTGAGGCAAGATTATGCAATTAGGACTTGCTCTAAACTTCGTCCCGAATATTAAAGAAATATTTTTAGTAGGACAACTCTATCTCACTTGACTCCGATTCAAACATCGTAAAAAATGGAACTGCCTTATCACATCTCATTTTGTCCCTTGAACCAAAAGTCGCCTAAAAATCATATTTATAAACTACGGTTAAAATTTAATAAAGTTTTAAGGCTACGTATCTCTATACTTGCCTCTCCCGTTTCCTCTTCCCACATGGAGCCACACCATCGTTTTGTAGAAAACATCTTCCACTTTTCTGTAATTCGTTAGGCCTCCCGGCGTTGTGGGTGGTGCGGCGGCCTCCGTGGGCCGCCATATCGGTCGGGGCAAGGTCGGTTTTTTGCGAAAAAGCCCTTCGGTTCATCGCTATTTGCGCTAAGGGCCGGTGTCCTAACTCTGCTGAGTTGTGTTGTTTGCATTTAAGCCCCTATCGCCCTGATATTTTATATGCGAAGGAGAGAAAATCCGTAAAATCGGCGCGCACTCTAAAATTGACAAACACAAGGGGTTTTTAGCGAAATGGTCGGCCGCCAGGGGTCAGAACCCCCGCGTGCCCGCTCTCCCATTCGACCGGTCTTTCCCCCGTCACTAGCCCTAACCCTAGCCCTAGCCCTCGCTAGTTCACTACGACAGCTCCCTCTGCGTCGCCTACGGTGGCGGGGAGGTTGGCTCAGTGTACATCCTCGCGAGGCAGATCGACGGCGGTTGTACGCAGTACATGGCAATCAACTTCACCGTCCCCGCCTTCGTCGTCTCCTCCTCGTCGTCCTCCTCCGTGCCTCGACCCTAGATCTGTTGCCAGCGCCACCTCCACCCCCGCCCCTGGCCACAACACCCCTGTCGGCGCTGCGGATGCGCACCTACTCGCTTCGCCGTCTCCTCCTCGTCGTCCTCCTCCTCCGTGCCTCGACCCCAGATCTGTCGATCCGTAGCACCAGCCACCACCCCCATCCGCGTGGGAACAAAGCCCACCCATCCACCCCAGCAGTGCAGTGTTTTTGTCCTGAATACTTCAGTTGTGGTTGTTGGCAGAATGAGCTGGATTTGTGTGGCGCCCTGATTTATCGAATCGGAACATTATTGAATTTCCAGAGAAAAAAAATAATACAAGAGGTTCATCATGCGACAATCGTACATACGACAAACATTCATGGTACGCAGACCATATTATTACATCAGAATTAAATAAAAACAGTAATAAAAATAAGCTGCATGACGAACGCCTTCTTCAAGATTTTTCTGCTTGACTGGGTCGCTACTCTAGACCATCCTCGTAGTAAGCATACTCTGAATGGTGTGTCCAACGGGTATGAGTACAAAAGTACTCAACAAGCCACCGCAAATGCAAGTAATAATATAGGATAATAACAAAGGAAGAGTAATGGCTAAAAGTGTGGAAAAGTACAGTTTCAGTTATTGCATTTAGTGTAGTCAAATTTTTATTATGCGGAATAATAAACATGAACATCAATAATACCATCTAACTCGAGGAGTACGTTTTCCCTCCTCGCACAACAGTCCTTACATGTCAAACCATCATGCACAATCATCTCAAAAGTAAACTAACTGTGGGATGTCACGCAACCCGCCCTTGACCGTGGGCTCGACTTTTCGAAAAGATTTATGACTCTGATCAAAGATGTACTACTGTACCCACAAGGCACGCACTCATCCCAAACACAAAAGTGTAACGAGATGACCCATACCACAGGAACTCATGCCAAAACCTCAACATGAAATGCTCCAAGCGATAACCACCCGCTCTAGGTTTCGCCAGCGCACCGGGCCGCATCCCGGCTAACGTCGCACCCTCTTTTGTGCCACGTCGGTACAAGCCACCCGCAGGTGCTGCTTGACCCATCTCCAAGTGGTGGCCTCGGTTTGGAACACTCCATACCTTAGTTAGGACTTACCCATTAGACTTGTGGTTAGTACGGAAGTGTATTGCAACGGATCCCGCAGACCGGTCTTTATAGTGCCTCGGGTGCTACCGACCAATGCCCTAGCTTGCACCCGGAACCCACCATACATTTACTCACAACCACAACTCCATCACCGACAGAATTCCAAGGATAAGAATAACGGGGATCATATAATAGAACCAAGTTGCTACGACTCATTTTTAATCCTATAGCAATCGTGTCGATACATTGGACACTAGCTAAGAGTACTAATCATATGGTGACAAGGAGTTTAGGCTAGAAAGCATGGCTTAGGTTGCACATCAAGGTCAGGGGATCCTAATAAATATATTGTAAGAGTTTCATTTGAATAATGCATGTATATCCTATGTGTTTTAGCGATAGTTTAATAAAACATGGGTTCAATATGCTCAAAAGATTGGTTTGGTGACTTGCCTTGTTCAGCGAAAGGGGAGGGAGGAACTTCCGGGAAGTGTTCCGGCTCCTCGGCGGCGTCGTAGTCTTCCCAATATAAATAAAATAAAATAAATACAACATTCAATTAAACAATCTAAAACCACACAACAAGCATATAGGTTTTGATTGGGTCAATTTAAAGGAAACCAAGTTGTTAAGTTTCTGAAATTCACTTTTATGAATAATTTAAAAGGAACTATAATGAGATATTGTCCTTTATAAAAGGGGTTTTTAATTGGGAATAAACTCATTTTAAGTTTTCTACTTAATTTAAAATAAGAGCTTCAGAGAAAACTTAGTGGTTTCATTATATTAACAGGAAAAGAATAAAGATAAATTTTGCTGGAATTTAAATAATTGAATTATTAATTTTCCTTAAAGAGCATTTGGATACTTTATTAACAAACATGAAATATCCAAGGTAAACATATTGTTTCTATTGTATGAACATGTAGAGAATAATATTACAAATTTTCTGGAATTGAAATGGTAATTTTTGGAGTTCAAATGCGCCAGATATGAATTTTAGAAGTTTTAAACCATTTTTGGAATTTAAATTAAACCCCAAAACAGTCTCGGGTCCATGGTGAGCCAGGCTCACGGTGAACCCGCGCACTCTGCGCGTGCGCCGGATCGAGATCCGTCGTTGGATCGCGATTGGGCGGCCACGAGCGAGGCGGGAGGTTTAAATGAAAATGGACGCGCGAGATTAAAAGACCGAACCGGTATGCGATGGACAACCCAGATTAAACGTGGGTTTTAAATATTAACGAATGCACGAGATTAAAATGTACCCCTTCGCTCAGATTCGACGGCGTGGATTAAACCGCACAGGGGATTTAACCGTCGACGTTAGATCTGGATCGCACGACCGAGATTAGATCCGACACGGCACGAGTACTCGACCCGTGCCGGTCGTCTTCTCCGGCGACGGTGAGGGTACAACGGCCACGGCGAGCTAAGGCGGACGGTTCTAAGGGCTAAAACAGAATCAGTACACTACGGGGGTCAAGAGGGTACCGTCGGAGGGACTTGAGGTCGTCGGAGCGTGGCCGGCGATGAGCGTAGTCGAAGGAGATGTTCGGGTCCTCGTCGGCGGTGGTGTTCCGGCGGGGTTCGTTGGCGATGAAGTGGTGGCCGAGGTCGGGTGGCGCTTGCGGTCACAGGGGTGTGGTCGGCGAGGACGGAGGGGGACTCCGGTGACAGCGAGCGGTGGCTGGAGCGAAGGCGGCAGTGAAGGGTTTAAGTGAGCGTCACGGGCGTTTGGTTCGGTTCTGGTGCAATAGCGAACGAGGGGTGGATGCGGGGCACCAGGAGGGTTTAAATAGGGTCACTGGCGGGGGAAGAGGGGGCGCGATTGACGGTGGCCGAGAGTAAACGTGTTTTAAAACACCGGCGAGCTCGGTTGCAAGGGTTCATCGAACCTGGACGTGAATTGGCCGGAATTGAAGAGGGGGAAATGGTCACCGTGGACCGGGGGTTGTAATGGCGGGCTCAATTTGAGGGGAGGGGGTCAGGAGCAACGGATCCGAGGCGCATTAAGGCATCGGCCGGTGAGGGGGGGGGATTTGGGGGCGGATCTCGCGGAGACGAAGGATCTGACAGACAGGGGCCACATGCCAGCGGGCACGAGCGATCGGGCGCAGAGACTGACGGGTGGGGTCGGGCTCGACCGAGAGAGGGAGTCGGTTGGCGCCGACAGGTGGGGCCGGGGCGTCGGGCGCGCGCGCGAGGAGAGAGGGGCTCGCTGACAAGCGGGGTCACGGTGTCAGTCCGAGGCGTGGGAGGGGAGTGGGCTGGGCCGGTCGGGAGAGAGAGAGGGAGGGGGAGGGTCCATTACTGTTTAAATGCTTTTCTGAATAAAAATAATTACAGAAAATAGATTAAAATATTTGGGCTACTTCCAAGGTTGATAAAAATTTGTAAAAATTCTCAAAAATATATCTTGGCCTTGGGATCATATACAAAATTTTCTAGCCCTTGGTTTGGTCATTTCGTCTAGGTTCTGGTTCAAAAAGGTTAAGGAGGGTATTAAAGGTATTTCCAAAACAAATAATCCCAGGAAAATAATTTAATTGATATTTTTATTTCTTTGAAAATTTGGGGTGTTACAATTTGCTTGGCAAGGTTAAGCACCCCAACATTGTGTCCCTCTTGGGCTTCTGTGTCCATGAGATGAATCACTACATTGTTTATGAGCTGATGGAGAAGGGATCACTAGAATCACAGCTTCATGGTATTGTCCCGCTGCATGATTGTGCTGCCTTTGTCACTCATGGCTGCTGCTCTTTCGTGAGATTTTCCATATTGGGGAGCCTTTGATGTGTCATGTCTTGTGGTTGTCTTCAAGGCATTTACATGGATCAACTCTGAACTGGCACATCCAGATGAAGATTGCCCTCTACACTGCGAGGTTCTTATCCCTGCACTTTCCTTCGCACTGAATGATACCTTTTTTTAAGACAAGAATTGTTTGATGATGATAAGGTGGTTATAATATGCACCGGCAAATTAAAACTGATCAGGGGGTTAGAGTATCTTCGTGAGCACTGCAGTCCATCAGTGATCCATAGGGATCTGAAATCATCCAACATACTTTTAGATTCAGACTTCAATGCCAAGGTATATTCCTTTCATTTTCTGAAATGCCAACTTATTTTTCATACTGACAGTAGGTCATAATTTCAGAGGTAGCGATCCTACTGCCATTTGCTGGATTTCTTGCTCCATTTTCTCTTGGGGTGGTTTGGTTGTTCAATCCTTTCCTGATGCAGTTTCTATTTCATTTCTATATTGCTCATAGGATCTATACCATTAGTTGCCTGCATTCGATAGATTTGAGCAAGATTATCGTCGCAAATTGGAGGAATAGAAAATTTCAGTTGCATTTGAAAGAGGTCCACCTATCGTCATTCATATCTCATACCCTTGTAGTTTGAAATGCTAAGCCAGTGGTCAATTTCTTATTGAAGTTAAAGAATGATTGATTGTTCAGATTCTAAGACAAGAATTGAAGAGCCAAATGAAGCATGTACATAACTTGAAGAAAAAGTCTCTTTGGAATAAATTGTTTGAAGATGTAAGCATTTATACTGTAATTCACATGAGATGAAGTACTTATATAATGACAGAGAGATAACCTGTAATCTAGGTTTAATGGTTAAGCTGAATCATGTTCTCCCTTCTATTTACAGGTCATGGAGAAGCTTGTAGATATTGTGCACTTCTTACTAATATTTTACATCGGCATGTTTGCTAAGCACACTCAGTTTATAATCCTACATTACATGCTTATTTGCTTATTTATAGGGCGCCCGAAGGCATGTTGTTACTTTATAAATGAGTATGTTTTTTTTTATGTTTTAATGAAATGTTTTTATATTTACTAAGCATACTCAGTTTATAATCCACTAAGATAATAAGAAATAGTATTAAAGGGCGAATTTAAAACTAAATGTTTTATTAGACCATATTTTACTATTCAGTGCTTTATTTTTCATGATGTTAATGACTGCAAATTTTTAGAAACCCCTGTTAATAAGGATATATATTTGCAACATTACATATTTGCTATGATTGGTTCATTGATTCATTCCTTTTGGAATATTGCAAGCCTTTTTAATGTTGCTGGGTTTTTGAAGATATGGATATTAATAACTTTTGTTCCTTTTAATGATAGTTGTAACAATAGTTGTATGATTTTATCTCTATGGATGTAGGGTTCATACATGTACTATTTTGTGTTTAACAAGCTCATATTCTTAAATTTTGGGGGAAAGGGAAAAATGTGATCTCTTATGCAGTTATGCTTCTTTAGCATTAGTTGCATGATTTTATCTCTATTGATGTATGCATGCTTACTTCTTTAGTTTTGCATTTTGGTTACTATTAACTACTTTGTTATAGTGTTTTCGCATTGATTAATGGAAATGTACCGTTCACCCAATATATATTAATCTAATTTTCACTAAAGTCTTCTATATCTCAGTTACGTCATGAGAAATATTGCATACAACCTAACATCTCTTGGCATGCATGTATAAGCATGATACAGTGATATGTTAGTGTGCTATTTTGTTCAACCAAAGCAAAATGAATGCAAAATTCCTCTTCAATTTTTTTATGCAGGAGGAAGGAATGTCAAGATTCATGTTTCCCTGGTTTTCAAAAGATGAGTATGCTAATAAGTGATAAAGCATATGTAACAAGAAGACTACTATGCTACTAATCTAATGAATGTGCAAACCAATATCTGTTCATTTGGATCAGTAGCAAATAAGTTGCATATGCATGCATTCCTATTTCATGTTGTGCAAACTTTGCACAATATGTTTGCTAGACTTTACCAACTGTATGATGATTTAGTGAGGCTGTGGGGGTGATGTCTTTGCCTTTTCCTTGTGATATAAATATATAATTTCATTTAATAGTTTAAAGCTTGAAATAATATTTTGCATAACTAACCTAGTAAACCGGGGAAGCGGGCATGTATGTATCTTACTTTGGGTATCTAGGTGCCATAGGTTCTAACAGTAATATTATATTGTCAGTTGATATGTACTTAATCTTTAAAATTATTCAAGTTGCAAGAGTCTGGAATATTTTGAATCAGTATTATTTTAATTGTCATAATTGACCACAGAACATAGAATAATGAAGCAACTGAAAGCAGTCCTGTTATTTGTATTTCAAGAAATAATTCCAAGTTCCATCCTATATTTACATTTTGATTTTTTTTACATTGCATTTTTCAACTATAGATTATATGTTTACTCAATTTCATATCCTTAACATCCTCAATTCCTATGCTAATATTAAAGAGCACTTAGGCCATCACATGTTGTTCAACTGAAAACCATTCTATTCCTTCGATACTTTTATGTACATCCTATTAGTAGTTTGATCTTAATACCACATGTAGTTTATGTACTTCAATTTCAGGTGAGAAATTATGAAAACATGCCCTTTTGTACTTTATTAGTATTTGCCATGCTCATTTTGTTAGGATTCTTGACTTCAGACGACAGCAAATAGTAAAAACTAGCCCTACTCATTTCTTTGTTGCCTACAAGTCACAGCTTGATAAATTTTCATTTATTATCCTGGTGTAAGCCTGCATGCTTACCAGCATAAATTTGTATATTTATTTCCAGCTACTAATTTGTATATTTATTTCTATCTACTGTTTTTGTCATCTAATGTAGCTTGCAGGTTTTTACATAGAAATAGTTAAAACTACACACGTACTAAATCTCTTGCATCTACATTTGATTTGAACACATTCCTTGATGGTATGAACTGAACAGATATAAACCATGAACGATTATTAGAAGTTTATCTTTATGCCTAAGATCAATTAACATTATATCGTTGTAAATTGTATCACACTAGGTATAATTTGTGTAGCTCTGTTTGATGGGGGCACCCGAAGGGTGCCTCCCTGTCTAGTTAATTTTAACTAAGGTTAGTTTAGCTCAACCTAATCGATCTAGCTACGTCCAAAGTATAGCAGGCCTGTAGTGTCATCGGTGATTGACTAGACGGACGATCAGCCTGTGTGTTTTGCTTGGCTTTACAGGATCTGCCGCGACATATAATACGATTTCTTAAGTATCATGTTCATTTTAGAAAGAACCACCATTTCGGTCTGATCCTATCATGCTCCGGCTTCTTGATTGCAGACGATCGAGCTTTGTGCCATCAGCCGTTCATCACCGTGGAGCGTATCGTCGTCACATTGCCTGTTTGCGTGCCGTACGTGCCGGTTCCCTTACGATTCGCGTCGTCTGATGATTCGGTATTTGTCGGATTTTCGATCTGACAGTGTGAAGGACCGATTACCCTTGACTTCATCGGCTGCAGGGATCTCGATTCGCTGGAGGCAGTGATGAGCTGCGTGGTGCTATGCTGTGGCCCGCAGTGCGCCACGGTGAGTTGTCTCAGCAACCCCTCTCATAAGGCTCCATTTTAGATGGATGACACATCACCTCTGACCAATCTCCTAAGACCGCATTTTCAAGAAAATTTTCATCTCTCTTCCTTTCTCTTTCTTTTTCAAGAAAGCTTCTGTGCAGTGCTACGGCAGCGTTCGGTGAGGGCGAGGGTGGGCTCCACGATTGTGGCGGTAGGTGCACGACGGAGGTGGGTGGCGGAGACATGCGTGGAGGAGGGGGCGGCGTGTGCGCAGGAGCCTGGTGGTGCCCCTCCTCTGTTTTTTTTTGGTTTTTTCATAATTATTAATATAAAAATAATACAAGATAATAAAATTATGAACATTTAATCTCTATCAAATATTTTTTCCTGGTTTTCCGTTTTTTCTGGCTTTTCAAGTTTTTATCTTTTTTGGTTCAATTGCTTAAATAGTCTTTTATCAGAACCAAACTGATTACTGTCTGCCCGGTTCCGATCTGGTTTTTTCCATAACGTGGCACTGACGCGAGCGGGGGATGGGGGCCACGCGGCGACATCGACGCCACGGCCATGCGCACGCCGACGTCCACTGTTGCAGTCTACCTCGGCCTCGCGCCCTGATGTCGGCGGCCCGCCGTCCCCGATCGCGCGCGTCGCCGATGCCGTCGGCCCTCTCCTTCGCACCCACCACCTCAGCCGCCCCCTCCTCCGCGTGGGCTGCCGCTGCCGTCCCCCTCCTCCGCGCACGCGCTGTAGCCGCCCACCTCGTCGCGGAAGCCTTCCTGCCAAAAGAAAGAGAAAGATCCAACGCTTTGAGATTAGTGAGAGATGGTGTGTCAACCATCTATGATGATGGAGCCTCAGGAGAAAGATTGTGAGGCACTCCCCGTACAATTTTTTTCCCGTACGTGACGGGGCGGCGGTGTGTGGCCAGGCTCGCCACATGCGGCGGCGGTGGCGGCGGCGCGTGAATAGATGATTAGGATAGGCCTGACGCTGCAAACGACGAACCGCGTCTGGGTGTCTGGGACCTGCTGGACGATGACCGGCAGGAGTGGCGCCCCGCCGGCGGCGACGTGCAGGAACGCAACAAAGAGTCTGGCGACGCGGGCCGGGCCAGCGCCTCGCCGCCGGGCGACGCTAACGACGTGAGCATGGAAAGATTTTTTCAAACAGTAGTCAGATGAATAAATAGAGAAGAAAATTTGAGAGATTTTTGGAGTTGCTTTTATAATTCTAAAAAAATATAATTCTTTTTCAATTCTTGTCCCACAATTACATCGGAGCGTTTCCGGGGGCGAATCCACTTTGAATTTGATAAATGTATTGCTTGTGAAGTATTTGTTCGCGTATGCCCTATAGATCTACCCCTTGCAGATTGGAGATTTGAAAAGGATATTAAAAGGAAACAATTGCTTAATTATAGTATTGATTTTGGAGTTTGTATATTTTGTGGTAATTGTGGTGAGTACTGTCCGACAAACTGTTTATCAATGACTGAAGAATATGAACTTTCTACTTATGATCATCATGAATTGAATTACAATCAAATTGCTTTGAGTCGGTTACCAATCTCCATAATGGGGGATTACACAATTCAAACAATTAGGAATTCAACTCAAAGTAAAATAGACGAAGAAAAATCTTGGAATTCAAGAACGATTACTGATTACTAGAATTTTTTTTTGTTAGAATCAAAAAGGTCTTTACTAACTAGAAAGA